>JAPVRG010186815.1:0-16136 GCA_029783565.1 Rhagoletis cerasi | reverse complement strand
GAAAAATTTTCAGTAGCATCTAAATAGACATGCATATTTTGAATAAGTTAATAATAAAAAAATATTTTTAAAACAAGCTCTATGAGCCACATAGAACCATAAATATGGGTTTCCCAAATATCTCGACTCCCGCGCCACCTAGCGGATTAATTCATCTTTCATATTGGATTGTCGTCGTGTTTTGAGCTAAGTTTTAAGTATTTGTCTCTAGCTTATCGGGAAGTTGGTTAAAAATTGATTGCAAGAGTTGACCCAAATAAACATACAGACATTTCACGTCAACTGTGGCGTCTAAACTAACTGTAAATTAGATTTTGCGTTACAACTTTTGTGCCTCTGGAGAAACCAATACTTAAAAAAAGTGCTGTGTTTTTGGGGCTGCTGATTACGAATCTTGAGCCTGATTTTAAAAATTTAAAATAGCGGATCTTATATGGCGGCCAAAAAAAATTAAGATCGATCCGATTCGCCTGAAACGTTTTCTTCAGGGTTTTTGGGACAGTTAATTACGAATCTGAATTCAGAGTGGAAAAATTAAAAATTGCGAACTGAATATGGCGGCAAAAAAAAACTAAAATCGATTAGATTCGCTTAGAACTTTACAATAGGGGGTTCTTGAGGTCGCTAATTATGAACCTGAAGTCCGATTTTAAAAAATCAAAATGGCAGATCCGTATTGCATCTACCATTTATAATGGAAAAAGTTAAAATCGAGCGTACGTACACGGCGTATGAGTGACATCCTTGCTAACATGGGGGCGGCAAAACTTTTACGTCTTCGAAGCATCAAAGTGCTATTTTGATACCATATTCATCGATTGAATATGTTAGAACCACCCAGCGTAGTTGAGAAAGTTGAGTATGTTGTGGAGGTATGGTATTCCTGCTCCTCATTAAATCCGGACAACTGCCAGGAAGCTGCTCTAGAATTTCCTGTTCGTTTTCGTTTCTGCGGCTTCTACAAAAGTCGTTTTAGGCGATGCCCAGCCTTCTCGCGGGGTAGCAAACTGGGAAAAAGCCCAGTAAGAATCGCTACTAGTCTCGCAACGTCAGGTCTGGGTTTACCTAGTAAGTGTATGTTCTCTTAGGGTTGCATACAGGTCACATGAGTTTGGATATACGGCAACCTGTCGCCGTGCACCACCTTTGATCTGATTTCTGAAGATTGTATATATGGTTCCAATGGAGGGTGAGATCCGATTCTCGATCGAGGCCAATGTAAAACCATCTCTGGCTAACTTTTCTGCAGCCTCGTGTCCGGGAATGTTGCGATGACCTGGGACCCAAACTAAATCTAGATCGAGCTACTATTACTTACTTCATTTAAAAGAGTCCTACACATCTTGATCAGTTTCAACTTTGTTGTAAAATATGCCAAGGCCTTAATGGCCGCCTGGCTATCCGAGTAAACCACTACTTTCTAAAAGACGACAGTCTTCAGCTATAGCGAATACTTCTGCTTGAAAAAACACTTGCAAAATCAGGCAGATGGATTGATCTTCTTAATCCGAGGAATCCAGAGAGAACGCATACTTCAACTCCGCGTTCCATTTTGGAGCCATCGGTTACAGATAATCAGTATCCAGTCTCATCTTGGGTGGCAATCGAGAAATTATACTGGTATGGACGATCGTTTTCTTTCCACATACCCAGTTCTCTGAATCCTATAATAGAAAATGATGCGTTATACAGGTTTGTAATAACATTGAGGGCGTCCGTAGGGCAAGTTTTCATTGCCCCTATAGTTCCGATGCATGGGGCCCTCTGAATTTTGCCCAGTTTTACATAATTATACTGGTTCCTTAGTGCTGTCAACCATACCAGTGAACCGTAGCATAAGATCGGACGTATGTACAACCGCTGTGTACATCCAGAGTTTTTTTGCATTAAGACCCCATGTCTTCCCAAGAAACCGCTTATAGGAGTAATACTCAATGCTTTCTTTACTCTTTCTTCAAATATTTATTTTCCAACTCAGCTTAGGATCCAGTATGACTCCCAGATACTTCGGTAGATCAAAGCTAGGGACCTTATTCCTGACCGTAAAGCGCATTAGTTCTGTTTTCTCTGGGTTTACTCTGAGACCACATTGCTCAGCTCATCGGCCTAGCTCTGCTAGAGCTTCATCCATAATGTTGCTCATCACAGATGGAAATAACCCGGTTACTAAAAATACTACATCATCAGCAAAAGCCACTACTTTTACTCCCCCCCTGGTTGAGCTTGAGGAGTATTGAGTTGATGGTGGTAAGCCATGAAATTGGAGAGATCACGCCACCTTGAAGAGTGCCCCTACTAACGTTGCTCTTTAGTGTGCAGCTTCCCAGTTCAGCTGAAATCGGTTCTACTGCGCAGCATCGCCATTAACCATGAGTTTAAAGAGCCCCCGACGCCAAGCTCGTCCAGGTAATTTTGGATAGTTTCTACTCGCACATTTTTAAACGCTCCTTCTATGTCGAGGAAGGCTGCCAAAGTATGCGAGTGACCGCTCAACTGTTCCAAAAGGACTTCATGAAGCGACGTTATAATCGCGGCTATTTCAGCCTTACCCTAACGTAGCAGTATGTAGCTCAGATATCTCATCAAATGTAAGTAGCTCCCAGCAAAAACTACTTATTTAAATAATTCACAACCAATTTTGTTTTTTTTTCTACTGAAATATTTTATTAAATTATTGCTCGTACATTTTTTACATGTACACTTTTACACTCTTTTCTGTTAATCGTTAATTATTATTATATATTTTATTTTCGCACTTTTGTTTTAAGTAGCTGCATTGATTATTATTTATTTTCTTCTTTCGTTTTACAATGATTTGAATATACAATTTTTTAAGTATTATGTATGTATGTATGTACTATGCAATAACATATAATCAATGATTGATGCACACAATTGAATATGATTTGCCATGTGTTTTTTCTGTGCGTGCAATTGGTTTTTTTTTATTTAATTTAATTATGTTGCACATAAAATATGTATGTATGTATGTTATTACATACAAGTCATCTGCAAATGGCGCTGAATTAATTGAATTGTAATGTCAATTGTTTAGTTATTGCTGCGATCGACCAGTGGTGGGGTGCGGTCATCAACAGCAATTGATATCGTCTTGAATCTTGCCGGATAGGCGCTAATTGTGCTTGAGTTGCGTTGTTGGTATTTTTTTTACGTTAATTTTAAGTTACATTTTTACTTGTTTCTTGTCTTTTTTCTTTTTGGTTTTTAATGCTTGCGTTTTGACAATAAATTGGTGCAGGTGTAGTTATACAAAAGCGATTGATGTTTTTTTTTAGATTTTTAGTTTTTAGACTGCGTTGGTTTTTTTTTGTTTCTTTGTTTGTTTAATATTTACTAACATTTCTTTGCATTTGACATTTAGTTAATATTTGTATGATAATTTTTTTCTTGCATAACGCACACGCAGTTCTTTTTGTTTTTAGTGTTAGACAGCTCTACTACATTTTTATTTATTTATTTTCTTTTATTCTTCTCCTTCTGTACTTATTAAAATATTTCTAAGCTTAACAAATGTAATATAATTTTCTGATATTACTAGGCTGTTAGTTTAAAATGTTTTTCTTTTTTAAAGTTTCAAAGTTTACATAATATGTATGTTGTAGTTGTTATTTTTTTGTTTGTTTTTTATTTGCTCATGTTAGCTGAGTTTTAAGTTTTTCTCAGTATCAGCTTATGCAAACATTGTGCTAAGAGTGTACAAATTTACATAAAATGGTTGTAGTTTCACAATCTACTGTAGTTTTTTTTTTGCATTCTTCTACTAATAATTTTAATTAAGATTTTATTTATTTCTTTTTTTTTTTTTGTTATTTCTTTATTTTTACTTGCTACTTATTCGTTTACCTGCTGCTGCTGCTGTGGTGTATTAGTATCTGCGTTTTATCATCAACACTCTTCAACGATACTCCTCAATAGTATTCAGTTTGATTTAAGGGTATTTTGTTGCTGTTTTTTGACTTGTTAGTTTTGTTGCATTTAAAATGTTTTCTTACAAACTAAATTACAAATATTTTAATATTTGCATTTTTTACGTGTATTGCACATTGCGTAAAAGTAAACGCAAGCACGTTGTTAGTATGCTGTTTTCTATGTTTTTTAGTTGTTTTTATAATTTTTTTGTGTTTTTTTTTTGCTTTTTTCATATAAAGCTGTTATAATTGCATAATATAAAAATGTATTCATTGCTTTCTGTCTTACTTACA
The DNA here is from genome assembly GCA_029783565.1 of Rhagoletis cerasi. Classification (NCBI taxonomy): domain Eukaryota; kingdom Metazoa; phylum Arthropoda; class Insecta; order Diptera; family Tephritidae; genus Rhagoletis; species Rhagoletis cerasi. The sequence continues at coordinate 11,913 of JAPVRG010186815.1, read as the reverse complement.
AACTTAAAAACGCGAAAAAATATGTGTGCACAATAATATTTCTAAAATTTAACAAAATCTATAAATATGTATGTAAAGTTTTTTTTAACAAAGTCAGTTATGCGTTATTAAATATTAAGGCAAATGAAAGGGTATACAAATATCAAAATGGTTTAGAGATATATATGTACATGATGTACAACATAATTTTTTAAGATAATTTATTAAATACCAGGGACCGAAAATAATCGTTAAATATCGTGGTTTTTATTTTTCGATCAAAAAATAATCGTTATTTTTGATTTTTATTTTTTTCTATAATTTTTAACCGTTATAAGATTTAAATCTTTTATTATCGAAAAAATAGAAATCAAAAATAACGATTATTTTTTGATTGAAAAAATTAAAAACCAAATTTTAACGGTTAAATTATGATTTTTATTATAAAGATCACAACCGTTACGGTCCCTGTTAAATACAATTTCAAGTTACAAATTAATAGTTAAGAAACAAAAAATATCTGCTAACATCTACAAAAAGTCAAATGAATCAGAGTATCGTGAAAAACGAGAAATCGATAAGTAATTAAAGCCAACCGAGATCCTGCTCTGGTGTTACACTAACAAAAAATGACGATTACTTGCATGTGCGCTAAGTGTGAGTGTGTGTGTGTGTGTATTAAGCGTAAGAAAAAATAACAAGTAATTTCTAAGCAAAAAAGAAAACCGACTTCAATTCTCATATAAAAATTTAGGAGAACCGTTAATTTCCTCATGATACAATAAACGGAACTAAATCACATTAGTATGGGACCACCCCTCAGGTGCAACCTTTCCGACAAAAAAAAGAATTATCGAAAACGGTTCAGCTGGTCCAAAGTTATCCGGTAATATAGATAAAAAAAAAATATTCCGACGAATTAATAGCGTCCTACTTTTTTTGAAGTCGCTTGAAAATAAAGAGAAATCATGTAAAATTAAAAAAGAGCGTTAAAAATTTTTAATATGTATGAAATTTTTTATTTTATTTTATGAAAACAAAAACATTTGAATTAAAAACCACAGAAAAAATGAGAACATAATGCGGTCATCGCTTCGCTGAATGCATTAAATCAATTTATTTACTTTTTTCATTTTAAAAAATTAACTTCGCGGTTTGAACTTACAATTCTCTATTGAAAATAGTTTTGAGCGTTTGGAAAATAAAATGACGTTATATTAGCGGCTAAGGAAAACTGAAACTGATGTGCAGCAATGAAGTCCACTTAAAATTTATATATCGAAGTCGAGATTAGGACGACTTTTTTGCAATTAGTGAAATAGTATAATTCGGTACGAATTTCCGTCAAATTTGGTTTGGCGATAGATAAACCGGTCTTAGCGCTACGCCATATTTTTTCTTTTCCTTCGTATATTTCACTACAACCGCTTGTCGGTTTTGGTTGAGACTAAAAAACTTCGCTAATTGCTTCTCTCTTTTGCGAAGTTAGCACAATATCTATTCTCTAAGATTTCGAGATCTGAATGTGTCCACAGAATTAAGAACTTTTCGCTTTTGAACCCTTTTTGAAGACCTGTATGGAGTAAATGATTGTGAAAGAAAATTTAGAAAAAAATTTTAAAATAATTGTTTTTCTTTACTGCAATGTTTTTCTTTTGAAAAATCGCTGACATCATACCTGTTTAAGTTTTAATTATCAAAAATGCATTTTTTGTTGACGTAACCTCAATTTTTTTAAACATCAATAAATTTATTCATCTTGTGCCTTTTTACAAGCTTTTATTAAATTTCACCAGTTTATGCTTTAAATCTCAAAAAATTCAATTTTTGCGTTAACATAACCTCAAACACAACCTATATTTCTGCTAATAACAAGAAATGGAAATGGTGAACTCACTCAACAGTTGCGAATTGCTTGCCGTAGTCTTGAAGCTTCAACTTTCTTTGAACTGTAAGGTACAAAATTTGGCCTTTATACTAACAACAAATCGATTTTATGATTTAAAAAATACAAATTGTTTACCGTAATTGATGTTTCGATGATGCAAAACAAACGACTGGACTTTGAAAGAATTTTCAACTTATTTTTAAAAAAAAAAACTTGTGAGAAAAATGTTTTTTTTAATGAAAACAAATCGGCTTTAAGGTTGAAAAAAGACTAAATTGTGGCGCATTTTGGCATAGATTAAAAACATAAGTAAACGTCCCATAATTTTTTCATATTTTGCTACTAATTTTTACAATAGAAATTTAAATCTTTTTTAAAAATATTTAAAACTGTTCAACAAATTTCGTGGAAAAAAAAAATATTTGTAATAGAAAATAAATAAATTACGAAACTGTATTCTATGTGCCAAATATGTATTGTATCCAATTTCAGTCATTTTATAAGTCGAAGCTCTGACAGCATATTTCCACGTGCCAAAATTAGTCAAAAATTTCCAATTTTTAACCTGAAATTTGCAAAAATGTCGACCTAGCTAAAATAAAAAAAGCTCACTGATAGCAAACAATTTAAAAAAAAATCGCTATTTTAAAAGCTCAAGTTCCTACCGCACATTACGCCATGCCCAAATGACTAAAAATTATTAAAATCAGAAAAAAATTAAAAATTATTTTAAAACTAAAACTTAGCTAAAACGTACACACTATGTAAATGTTCAGCCTAGTTAAAAGATTTAGCTTATAGAAAGAAAAATATCATCAAAAATTTACCATTCGTTTTTTTAATATTTTTAATGCTCATAATCAAAAAAATATATGCAAAACAAACTTGTGTGATATGCAACGCTACGCGTGTAAAATATTTTTAGTGCCAATAAAGAGAACACTTTTGAACAACCGCACTCCCATTTCCATTTACATACTTTTGCGATTTACGATTTAAAACAAACAAAAAACACGTTTTCATTCCGACGTTTGAGAGGTGAGCATCCCCGACCGATTTTTCATCTTTTTTCCAACGCATAGAAAAACCGGTGTGCCGCATGAGAGTTGCAAAATCCGATTTCTACATTAAATAGTTCAAAATCTTTTCTTAAAAAAAAATATCTAACTTTTTAATAAATCCATTTTTTGAAAATAATTTGTGGATTTTTTAATCTGTAACAAAGAGTCGAAAAAGTACTGACTTTTCTTAGAAATTATATACACAAAATTCGAGCCGTTCAAATTTTTAAGAAACCGACCATACCTTCCGTTAAAAAAAACGATTAAATAAAAAGCGCATATCCCAAACCCATTCCCATTCCTAGATCGTCTCAACTCTGAAAATTTTGCTATTTACTATTTCAAGATCACGTAAATTGCAAACTAAGTTTAAAAAAAATCTACAATTCTGAAAATGGGAGCACGCCTGATGTACATTTACTTTGGAGGCTATATTTAAATTGAAAAACCCAGGAAAGTATCGATGGTCCTCTGCAATGAAGACACAACTCAAAACTTAAAAAAAAACCTTACTACTGTTAAGTGTATTATGTCTCTAATCCTTGTCTAATCCATGTCTAATCCTTACTAAAGTCAGTAGTAAGGATTATTAAACTAAGTAGTAAGGATTAGACATGGATTAGACAAGAATTAGAGACATGAGACACTTAACAGCAGTAAGTTTTTTTAGCTGTGGCATTATTGCAGAGGATATGTATGTAAATTTTAGTAATTAAGCGCAAATTTCGTGAATTTTGAAGAGTTTTCAAAGTTAAAAGAAATGTCGCTACTAAAGTGTATATATTATTCACATTTTTGTTTGAAGCCAACTATAATTTTCGTATGCATATTAGATGTGCGTACAGTATTTTTTTAAAGCTAAAAATAAAATAAAATCCTTTAAAAAAATCACACAAAAAAACCTATGGATGACAGGCAAGGAATCTATGTGCAATTAAAAAAAAGTGACCATTTAAGTTCATATCGACACAGCTCGGTTACGAAACAAGCATAAATTCCATATAAAAATTAAAAATATTTTAAATATTCGCTTTAAAAATTACAAGAAAAAAGGTATGTATAAAATCAGAAATTTCAAAAACATCATTAGCATTAGTTTTACATATTTGGGTTAGTTTAATGTTAAAATGTTCAAATACATACATATGTATATGTACGTACATATTTATATTTTTGAACTTTGCCTTTAATAAACTACTCGTACAATTAGACGGTGGGTAATCCCACATTTTCACTAAACTTTAGCACTAATAGATTATAGATTTTAGTTGTTTACTTTATTTTCATTTGTTGCGGTTGTTGTTCTTTACATTAACTCACTTGCTTTTTGCTTTGTGGCATTTTGGTATGTATTTCTCGCTCCTGTTTTCATTCCCGCACACATCATTATATGTACTCCTTTTTTTTTTTGTTAGTCATTATAATTAACCAGCATTATCTTTCGCTTAGTTGCAGCGTTTGTTTTATGTGTGTTTTCTTATTGTTTCTGTAATTTTTTAATTCATATGTTGTTTACGTCTTTTTTTCTTCTGCATTGCCACCGAAAATATTTGTATAGTTTTTGTTTTTCTACATTTCAATGATTAGCGCATAAACGTTTGCGCTGACTTTTGATTTCTTTTCGTGTATTTGCTATTGTTTTTTTTTTTTTGCTTTTCTTTAAGAGCTTGCAAGTCGATTTGTATTTCGCATTTTTATTGTTGTTCATTTTGCGCGCTTATATCGCAACCAACAAGAGCCGCCGTGGCGTACTACAAAGCTTGCGACAAACCTATCGAATCCAGTACAAAGTCGAGTTCTTTGTTTGTTGTACCTTCTAGTGATTGCTGTGGTTGTTGCTGGCGTTGATGTTGTTGGTGTTCTTGTTGTTGTTGGTACTGTTGCTGCTGTGGTTGTTGGTACTGTGGCTGTTGTTGCTGTTGACTATTTGATAAGTTCATTGTTGCAAATGCTGTGGTGTTGTTCATAGTGTTTGTGGTTGTTGCTGCTGCTACTGCCACTGCTGTCGTTGTTGCTACAGTCATTGCTGTCTCCGCCAACGTTTTAGCCAACATTGCAACCGTTGGCTTCTTCTCCTCATCCGCATCACTTAGCCAAAACTATGTTAACAAACGGCCACGGCTCCCTTTGCCAATCGGTCTTCCCTAGAGTGGATGTAACTTGGTCGTATGTACCGTTAAAGCGCTGCGCTGTGTAAAACGCTTGTCACAGTAGGGGCAGGTATAAGGCTTTTCGCCAGTATGTGTGCGTATATGCTTGGTGAGGTAATCCTTGACACTAAAACGTTTCTCACAGTAGACACAGTTAAAGGGTTTCTCACCTGTAGATTTCCAGTAGAAGCATAGCACATACACACGCAAAAGATATTTAGTAGATACGAAGAGAAAGAAAAAGAAAAAACCAAGGGCATGCATTAGTTATGGAGTGTGATAACGAACATATGCAGTCAGCTGCTTGGCCATGACCATTGCATGATTTGTTGAACCGCCGAAGCAACGAGCGCAAAAGGAAAACATTAATGCATGCCAATGCTGTTCAACAAATCATGGCTTTGGCATTGTTGGCACTTGCAGATAATTTGCCAAATATTTTCAACATTGTTTTTGTAATTACTCAATAAAAAATGCAATACAATACGTTTGATGAGATGGAGGGAAATGCAATATTGTTGTGATGTGGGTGGTGGCTTAGTGGCTGCAATAGGCGGACAGAAAAAATTTTTTAGTTTAATAAGCGATTGCTTAAACATAATCAATTATGTTTGCGGTTGCTGGATGTGATCATTCTCAGCGTCACTCTTATGATGAGCAATTAAGTGTAGTAAATATGTTATCGTTTTTTCGCTTCTTCGATATCAACTAAAAAAAAGGGTCTGAAAATGTGATCAAAGGTGTATTAAATGCAAATTCCGCTACACGCCTTGCATATATTTTGGAAATACTTTAACTAAATAGACAGATATTAATTTAAAAAAGAAAAGAGTTATGCACAGTGACCTAACGGAACTAGTGTGCCCTCAACACCTCGCAAGACTTCTTCTAAACCTGAATTCCCCAGAAAAATTAAGAGCCTTTGTGGTTAGTGTCTGTGCTTAAACTCTTATCTCGTCTTCTTGAAAGGACCTTACATTCAAGGCATTGGTGCAACGATGTATCTTAAAGTTTAGTCGCAAAAACAAGAGATATTATTTGACCAGATCCCTAGTTATGCCCAGATTGTTTCTTTAAAAGCAGTTGGATATCATTGATTTCCTCAAAGGGCGTTAATTTCCTCGATGCACTACAAAACAAGACTGGGTTTAACCTCAAATGATAGCGGAGCCTTAAGTACCTTCTGCTGTTGCGATAAGACCTTCCTTTGGTTGTTTTGCTTGACAGGGTAAGACCTCTTCTTTGCAAAGCATCGGCTCTATGGTGAAATGTAGTGGCTCAAGTTCGAGAATTGCAAATTCATACACATACCATGTTTGAAAGTGTGGTGAGCGACTGTCTTAATGTGGCTAAAATAGTTCTCGAAAATCAAGGCACCGCTTCATATACATCCGTCTCAGATACTTGGGACTACACCATCTGAATTTGCCTGCTAGAAGTTTGCACACCATTAGTACCTTCGTAGCTCTGAACATGGCGGCAACATGAGTGTTTCACAGAAGTTTTAAGTCAAGAGTCTTCTTAGAGGTGTTGATATTAGCACCCACCTTGACGCACCAGCCTTCGTTAAACTTAGACCTCTTTGTAGTGCAGAGAGTACTCGCGAACTTTCCTCTGGCAATTATTACTATGTCAACCACATATGCCTGAGAGCGTATGCCATTGTCATAGGATTTTTGTAGAAGTTCGTCTAGTACTAGGCTCGCAGGAGAGATTACGGTGCACATAAATTTTAAATAACATCCTGATATCTAATGCTACACTGACTTAAAACCTCCCTTTAGATGATAAATACTATATTTTACAAGATAAGCAACAAACGTATTGAATTAGTTTACAAAGCTTTTTTTTTTTTAATTGTCCGAAATCTACATTTTTAAGATATGTATGGCAACCGAATTGGGGATTTTTAACTAGCGGCATTGCGCTATTTTTAAAAAAAATTTCAACTCTATTGCGTTGGAGACGCTGATATTTTACATTTTGTGTAATCAACTAGCAAGCTTAACCATTTGAATGATAAGATACAAAAAACTTAAGCCAGAATAGTTCTGCGCCCGAAGCACTGCATCCGTGATCGAATAAAATTCGATTCGAAATTTCCTTTTGAGATTAGATAGCGAGTTCGCTTTTTCCATTTAAATTGTTTTGGAGAGAAAACAGCTGGCACGGATGCCGTGATTCGGGCCCCGGACTTTCTTCCTTTAATTTTTCTTCAATACGTATTAAATTTTTCCCCAAGCTAATCTACTCCAACCTCAACTATGGGCTAAAAATAAGTTTTAATTTTCCATTTATTTATGTATGTATGAATGTATGTACATATGTATGTATGTACAAACATATGTATGTATGTATAGTAGACTCCGCTCTACGCAATAATTGCTCATCATAAAGTGCCATTTTCTTTTTTTTAGTTTCTTTTTTTTTGCAATGCAAATGAACAAACGATGAGATGGAATTTAATTGTTTGTCATGGGCGTGCGTGGCATAAAAATTTGCGGAAGCGTTTTTTTTTTTTTGATTTAGATAAATAAAATAATACGCATTCCAGATATACAAAATACACATTCATTACTTTAGAAATAATCATTACGACATACGGATTTTCTTTTCCCTGGGAATAGTATTCAGAAAAAAAAAATTGCATTTAGCTGAGCTTAGAATAGTTTGAATTGTTTTTGCTTGATTTTGTGATTTGATTTTTAATTGGTTTTGTGGTTTGATTTTGTTTTGAGTGAAATTGATTGATTGAACTGAGTTGAGCTGATTGACTGATTGATTGGTTGATTTACTGACTGATTAATTGATTGATTGATTTTTTCAAAATATACTATATTCTCTCACCCGTGTGAGTTGTTAAATGTTTGTTCAGGTAGTCCTTTACAGTGAATTGCCTGCCACAATATCCACATCTAAAGGGTTTCTCACCTGTATGAATGCGCGTGTGCTGTTTGAGGGTGTTCGATTGGGTGAATGACTTGCCGCAGTAGGTGCACGTGTAGGGGCGTTCTTTAGGCGTGACGCTGCGTGGGCGTAAACGAAGTTTGTTAACAGATAGAAAACAGAATAGAAATTAGTTAATTATTCATCACAATTCTTGACGAGAAACAAACATTTAGATTAATAGTTAAAACATGTATACTCATATAGACACATATAGAGAAGCTAAGTACGAAATTTCGCGGCATTGAAAACTGAATCGCCATTAGACTTGCATTCAACGAAATTTCATACAAAGCATTCTAGATAAATAAAAAATTTGAAAATAATACATATAACAAATAATATGAATGTGCAATGATTACTCTGCTTCGCCCGAGTGTATTTTGCGGTGCATCGCCAATGTGCCGGGTGTCTTAAAGGTTTTCGGACATTCCGGGCATTTGTGACGCACTTTGTTGCCCAATGTCGTGGTAGCTGCAGCGCTGCCGGCTGCTGTGCCAGTCGCATTTGCCAGGGCTCCAGCTGCAGCTGATGCGGTGCTTACTACTACGCTCGTAGCGCCAGCTGGCTGCTGAATCGTGTACACGGGCACTGCAGCCGGATCTATATCACCGTTGCCATCGCTAATGCCCAGCGGTTCTTCCTTGATTATCACATGTGGATGGCCTTCAGTGTTGCCATTGCTGCCTTTGTTCAATTTCACCGTTAGAGGCGGTACTTTCAATTGTGTTTGCTGCTGCGGATTTTGTTGTGCCTGTGCCGATTGTTGTTGCGTTTGTGCTTGCGATTGCGGCTGTCCGACCTGTTGTTGCTGCTGGTCAAGCAAATCGGGTTGCGGCTGCCGTTGACGATCGAGTAAATCAGGCTGCTGTTGTTGCCGTTGCCGTTGCTGTTGTTGTTGTTGTTGCTGCTGCTGTTGCTGCTGCTGCTGTTGTTGGTGTTGTTGATGTTGTCGCTGCTGCCGCTGCTGTTGCTGATTCTGCCTAGAGTTCAATTCTTCTGGTGGTATAGTGTTCATTTCTTCAGGCGGCATAGAGGGCATCTCTTCCGGCGTTTGCGGTGGTTCAGGCTGATCCATGTACGGCGGCTGCTGGGCTGCAGTCATATTGGAGGCAGTGCATACAGAGCCACAGTGCATGCACTTGAATTCATCACCTTCGTGCAAGGTCACTGACGAAATACCATAAATACCACATGCCATGCAGCGCGCTAGAAAAGCCGTGGTTTGGTGTACGATACGGTGGTGTTCGTCCAGCTCCTGCGCTGAACCAAACTTTTCCTCACAACTCAAGCAGGGATACTCGATTTTCATAGGATCCGAGACTGGGACGTGCGGTTGCGGAACGCCGCCTAACAAGAGGCCACCTGCACCGGCGCCACCAATGCCACCCCCGCCACCAATCATGCCAGCTGATATACCGTGGCACAACTGCATATGCTCCTGAGCGTGCTGTGGTCGTTCGAATTGCTGGCCACACATCGGACAAAAGCTAGCCGATGTAATAACTCCACCATCCATTGCCAGGTTGGGTAGGAAAGATGATTTTAATGTGTCCATGGCACTGGTTGCAGATGTGCCTGTAGACGTTGGTGCTGCGGACGTGGGTCGGCACAGCCGCAGTTCCTGTGCAGTAGAGGACGATTTCAACATAATTTCATGAAATAATGGCAGCGGTTCAAGCAATGCAATGCAAAAAAGACTTTACAATAAATAAAGCGTTATAGCACAAAAGCACAATCAGAAGTGTTGAATTGTTCACAATGTAGTGACGTAGGCGAGGCAAGGGCAGATGTGGTCAATAAGCGCGCAACAGTATATGAGAGCACACCTATGTATTTGTTTTCCCCGTTTACCTACAGCAGTAGCTTACGATTGACGCGCGGTAAAGTTTTTTTTTGTTTTTTTGCAGTTAAATAAAAAGCAAAGTGTTAATTTGTGTAGCCGATTTTCAACTTCAACAATGGTTTTCCATTCGTCTTTCGTTTCACAATTTTTTGCATTTTCTGCAATTATCTCTTTGACTCCTACTCTATGCCACTGATTCTCCCCCTTTCACGCTTCACGCTATCTTCATTCAACGACCTTTTTTCGTTTGTCGTTTTCTGCCGTCGCTACCAATTCCAATTTCGGAATTTCACTTTATCTCACTTTCGCATTTTCGGACGCAATTTTGTCACTGCTCCGCGTTTATGATTTTCTATGGCGACAACTGCTGTTGCTGTCGCTGTACAATCATCCACCGTTTGCCCCCCACAAGCGTAGCGGACAAATTTACTACCTCTTTCCACTAGCGCTCAACTTGGCTCCGCTCTACGCTGGTTCTTTGCGACTGATGTCCCACACTTGCATACAGACTGGATCGTCGTAGGTTTGGCGATTATACACACTTCCTTCCAGCTATTTGATGCGTCTACACTACGATGACCTCAGTTTTCATCCTCCCTGCACTGCTTTTTGAATCACTTTTAGGCTTTTGATTTGATTTTTGCCCTTGAGCAGATAAAAAAGCGCAAATCGCTGATGGAAATTGAATACACCAGAAAGTGAAAATCTCCGTGAGCTGATGAAAACTTTTCGGGTTCCTTTTTGTTCTGCCAAAAAAAAGTATTGCCAGTCGAAAAATAAGAAAATGCAGATGGAATGGAATACGCGAATGGGGCCAACAAGTAAATGGATTCCAATTCGGATGTGAAAAACTATTTTTTGGACAAAAACAGGTAAAAATATTTAAAGTAAAAAAAAGGCCTCTGATTCAAAGCTACATTTTTATCTAGTAAAAATAATTTTTTTTTAAAGCGGTGTTGAATTTTAACTCAGGCTCATGAATCGCCCTCTGCGTTACGTCGATTATTGACTTCGGAATCGACTTTCAGGTTTCCGATTCTTAGCCAATTAATCATCTCTGACAGTCGACCTTATGACTATAAAAGTATGTTTACATATAAATATAATCTCAATCAAAGCTCGCTCGTTAATCACCCCGTTTACGCAGCCAAATCTCGGATAACTAGCTGTCAAATTTGTTGTGCTTGTTTTTTTCACAACTCAAGAAAAAGTTTAATTTCTTCTCTGTGACACTGTGATCACTTTTTTCTTCTAAATTAAGCACTTTAAACATATTTTAGCTTACTATTTTATCATAAATACGTTTAAACCCCTATTTTTCTTGCTAGCGTCAATTTTTGTTAACTTTCACATTTGACTTTTCTGCTCTTCTTCGCAAAAATAATCGATAAAACTAGGGTGGACAACGGAAAGTTATCGGTATAATCTGTGATTATTTTATAATTACAGATTAACGTGGGAGGAATTTTGTATGGTTATTCTTTTTTTTTAATTACAGATTAGGGAGGGAGTTAAGCTCGAAAATGAGGATAATCTCTATATATGTAAACATTCTTTAAAAAAGTATGTTTATATTTAAATATATTTAAAGAACGTCTTCACCGGTAACTGTAAATGGTGTTACGTTTATTTACAAGTATGAATCATCATATTAAACATCATTTATTTTTATTGTGAAGAAGCTTGTTATATACAACTTTACGGCCTCTTTTGGAATGGGTAGGGGAAGGGAGGGGCGTGGCCCCCAAAACTCTTTGAATAGGCAGTTAATAACAAAGTGGTTGGCAATATTACCCCCAACTCCCTAGGCCCCGGTAAGACTTAACACGTTTTTACGTAAAAAATCAAAATTGAGTAGGTCCCTCCGTCACGGGCTACGTTCGTCACGTCGTCGGGCAATCGTTTACATTGAAGTCCATAAGGTAGGTCGTATCAGCTGACACGTTCTCCGGGCTTCCGTCGTGGAGCAATTGCCGCTTTAAGGTAGCTCTGGAAAAACGGCTATAATCAAAAACATTTCTTGTGGATATGAATATTCAAATT
>JAPVRG010186814.1:0-13484 GCA_029783565.1 Rhagoletis cerasi | reverse complement strand
TTTTTTTCACCACACTCACTATGCTACTATTTTCTCGCACCTCACCTTATTTTATAAGAAGTTCCCTGCCTTTCAGACGCAAATAAGCAATTTTTATTTGTATTAGATAAAAAGAATTATTATGTGTTATAGCTTTGTTAAAAATAAACTTTAAAAGTTTTGCAAAAATTCAATTTCAAAAAAAGAAAGACCAAAAAAAAAACAAAATATATGCATGTATTTACATATAACACATATAAACAAGGCATACTATATACTATATGCACAGTTATGTATCTAATTAAAGTAATAATAATATGTATTAATAATAGTAAGCAATTTGCAATAACAAAAAACAAAAATAACTTAATGCTTAAAACTAAACGCTATTTTTACTTGCTTCTTGCTTAACTACGCTGTGTGTTTTTCGTTAAAAAAAAAACAAAAAGAAAAAATAGTTAACGAAAAATAATTAAAAAGTAAAACTACATTTGAGGTATTTAGTTCCTGTTGTAATGCTAATTAATCACTTTACAAATTATAACTAATCTTAAGTGTATGATTTAAAAATTAAGCGCCTTAAATTAAATTTAGTTAAAACTTAATTTTATTAAAAAAGTTGGCAACTAAAATAACGAAATATAATAATATATTACATAATTTACACATTTAATGCATAAATATATTTTTTCCCTTAAACTGTTACAATGTAGTGTAGTAACTGTATTTAGCTTTTCGCGCACGCGTGTATTAACTTTTTTAATGGTTTTTTTTTACGAAATTTCATTGCCTTTGCCACCGCAAGCGACAACAATTTGCAGCAAGTCGCCCATCGTACTTAAAAATAATGAAATTCAGACTCCTTGGGACGATAGACACGCTTGCCAAATTGCTGAAGTGTGCGTTTGACAATAGTCAGAGCAGCATAGTGATAGTTTCTCATATCGCTTTTGCAAGTTACGTTTTTTTTTTTGAAATTAAAGTACTATTTATTTTACTACTAATTGCCTCAGAGTTGATACGCGCGCTTAGCTATACAGAAATTACCTAAAAAATAAGTGTTGCTTTTAAATGAAATTTATTTAAATTTTTTGTTTTTATTTTTGCTGTTAATGTTTGAAACATAAAGCTGGATATGTGTAGTATGCACATAAATGCCTATTGTTGTATATTGCTGCGTATTTCTAGACAAACTAAGATGGACCCTCAGAGTAAATGAGATTACAAAATGCTATGTATGCAAGCAAGAATTGCTTTGAAATCTCTTGAAAAGTATTTTCATTTTAAAGTTAGCAAGGAAACTGTAAGCGATGATTTGCGCTTCACTATAATATTTGCATGTAAGAAAGTGATGCCGGCAAACGGCGATTTTCCGCTGTTTTGAAACTAATTCCAATTTCAGTTCTAATTGACTTTTCTCAAAACGGTTATTGTTCATTCTGGTGTTTCCCAGTTATACACTGGTTCCACTAGCTCTGTAACAATGCGCTGATAATCACCCTTATTATGGTTGTCTTCGTCGACACAAATATTAAATATTGATTGTGACGAATTGGCATCACCGTTGTCGATTTGGAAGTGGTTTCGATGTCGATGTTGAAGGAAAATGGGAACGACGAATCATGATAATGGTTTTTGCCAGTAAGCGTGATGCCACGATGTACAGAGCAAAGGTGACGCCGTCAGTGGTACCGCTACCTTGGATTTGCCGATTTTGGCAATTCTCAAATAAAAGTAAACAGCCTCTCAGGGACCCTATTCTATATCTCGATTCGAAAATAAATTTGCTCGAATTCGGATTTTTTATACTTGGTAACTCTATTTTCGCATTTGCTATTATAATTTCGAATAGTATATTCGAAAATCGAAAACTGGCAACTATGTAACTCGAATTTGAATGTCAAATTCATTCACCCACAATGCAACAGAATCCATTTTTTCTTGGTTGATAAAATTAATAACAATTGTTTAGTTTAAATTAGTTGTTTATTTGTTTTCCTTCTACGTATTTTGACGTTTGACATTCGAAAATTCTGGTACAGGATGGCACAACTTTCGCAAAACTAGAAACTCGATACGAAACTTTTACAGAATGCTAAAACAAATTCGAATCGAATGGCAAACTCGAATAGAATCAACTTTCGATTCGAGTTACAGAATAGGGCGCCAGAATAAAAACAAAACTTTAGATGCACTGTGTAAAAGGTAATCTATTAGAGAGCCCACTGTCATATCAGATTTAAAACGGAACAGAAATTGAAAATGAATAGTAGGTTGTGGATTCAAAAACGAAAAATTTTTCTGTTGAAGTAACAGAGGCAACGTCGTCTCGACGTATACTTTTTTCCTCACCGACCGTGTCAGAAACTCAGATTTCAGGGCAAGTGGACATGCTTCTTTTTTTTTTTTTAATTTTCTCTTTGATGCAGAAATGCTCTTGGAGCATCTAGAAGCTCGCTATTGTACATTGAATTTTCAAAATTAAACTTTAAAAATCTTTCATGCTGGTCCTCAGGTCCATTTTAATTTGTGCTCTAAATACGCGACAATATTCTTTGCTGTTTTTATTGCTGTCAAACTATGCAATGCTACTATGGGCTGTAGATAAAAGTGTGTTTAAAAAAAATTAAATAAATACATAAAAATTAATATAATAAAATAACAAGAAATAAAAAAAAATACTATTGCTTTGCAATGAAAAGGAATTCATTAACTATTGCTTTGTATGTATAGAAATTCATTTAAATTGACTATGGATTCGAGAGTGTGCGAGGAGGCAGGCAGTTTTATACATATGCATGTAGGTATGTTTTTCGTCTGCTGGTATGTGTTTTATTTGCTTATGTTAGTGCAAAAATGTATTCTCATACTTTCATGCCTATTTTACAAAGATTTTCGGTGTGTTTGCTTCTTACTATTTTCAATTTATTTTAGAGCGTACTAATAACTTCAGACTCGAAGTTAAAATTTTTACTTTTGCCTACTTTACAATTAAAGTTACATACATTTCAAAGAACACAACATATGCATGTATAACTTTTACTTTTTTGCTGTTTCCTAAACAAATTAAGTTGACTGTTAATTATTATTAAATAAAAAAAAAAGATATATTTTTTAAACACTATCGCGGTCGCCAGTGCGTATACGCAATTAGCATCGGCTGTAGTGCAACATCACAGAATATAAATTGGGATCGGTTGTGGGTAGTGGGGGGTGTGTTGTGTGTGTGGTGGGTTGAGGTGAGCCAACAAAAAAGCAAATTTGTTGCTATTGCAGTTGAAATCTAATATTTAAAATTCAATTTAAATAAAATGTTAAGCAAATATGGCTGCGTAATTTATGTTTGTATGCGTATAAAGTGTTTATGTAAGTCTATTAGCTTTGCTCAGTTATTATTTAACTATCTGCTCTTTTAAATTTTTATTTGCTTTTTTCTTTTGTCAAACTGACATTTGCCGGCCTATTGTTGTTGCTTTATTCTTTTGTCAATATGACATTCCTGCTTATTGTGGTTGTTGCTTTACGCTCATAAATTGCTGTAGTTGTCATAAATCTATTGTTTGTAAAGTATGTATTTACGCTTGTAAAATGGCTATTGTTGCTAAGTTGCTTGTATCACCCTGTTTAGTTTATTATTGTTGTTTGTTGTAAAATTAGTCTATTGCGCGCTATTTTTTCACAGTTAGTTGGCATACATACATATACAAACTGAGTTGCATATGTATGCATGTAAGTAGTATGCATGTATGGTTGTGCATATTGCATTGAGTTTTGTAGTTTTTTTTTATATACATACAATTCTTCTCTTTTGCTTTCGCTTTCTTATAATGCATTTAAATATTTATGTACATATGTATGTATGCATATACATATTTATATGGTTTGCAAAATGTTTTCAATAATTTTACTAAATTTTGTTACGAGCACTAATCGCCAAAAAAAAAAACATAAGCGAAACTTTTTTCAAATATTTATTTTTGATGCAGAAATGCAGCATATCTGCCTCAAAAAGAATATTTTGAAAAAATATCGCTTACGTTTTTTTGGCGCTTAAGGCTCGATGTGTTTGTTTTTTTTCTTGTTTAGTTTTTGACATACATAAATCATAAGCTAAATTTTATCGTTTTCTTTTTTTTTTGTACACTCACACACTTTCTTTTACCTTTTTTTTAATTTTTATGTATATACATAGAAGGCTTGCTTGCTAAATTAAATTACATATTTACTTTTTTGCTTGCTGTTATTTATGTATGCATGTGTTTATGTTTTTACAATAAAACTGTTTTCAATTTTGTTTTACTTTTATTTTTTAAGAATTTTGCAAATTTTGTTTTTAGCAAGTTTTCTCGAACTTTTTTGCTTAAATAAGTTTGCACTATTTATAATATAAATATAATATACCGGCATAAGTTTTAAAATTAATTAAGTTTATCATTTTTAATAATTTTTTATCTTAATAAAAAAAATGTACATATTTTGCAAGCATTTTATTGCTTTATCGCTTTGAATAAATTACGCGTCAAGCAGCTGGTTTGAAATTCTCATTTCGCTTTTGCCAACTTTATAATATTTTAAAAATAATTTTTATAGCATCCTGTTTGCTTATTTAATTTTCCATTTACATGCCTGCTTGCTTATCTGTACTTGCTGTTCTTTTGCATTATAAAATCCAAAAAAAAATTTGTATTTTTGTAGTGTTTTTAGTGCCAACGCTATTGGTCTGCTTTTTTGTTTATTTTCTTCTTCTGAGTTTTGCTTGATTTTATTTCGTCTTTTTTTGTTTTGAAGGTTTCTTGGTCTTGGTTTCTTTTTTGCTTTTTCTTTTTCTTTTTTCATCTTACTTCAGCCAAAATTGCAATTTTTGAAATTTTTGAATTTTGAATTTTGTTTCAGCATTACCACAACGCTGTTGTTGTTTGCTGGCGCATCGCGGTATTGCTTTTAGAACTAGAAAAATGTTTTCCAAAGGTGTGCCTAAACGAAAAATTTTGAGTCGAACCAAAAATAGTACTACAAAAATTATTGCAAACTGTAGTTGCGCCTTAAAGTAGGCTTGATAGCTTAGCGCTGCATAAGCGTTTTTTACAACAGCTCATAGTGGTACACTATGCGTACTTACGCACAGCTACAGTTTAACAATTTTTTTACTTAATAGTTTTTGCATTTATTTCTATTAATTTTTATTTTTTTTTGCGTTGCTTGCCTGTTCAAACATATTACAAAAAGTTGTGCAGAACGTTTTTGAATGGTTTGTTTTAATTATTTGGTTTTGCATTTTTTTTTTTTAATTTAATTTCTGATTTTTGCTTTTGGGTTGCTATGTTTTGCTATTTTAACTCATCAATTTGCTTGTTTTTCTTGTTTCTATGTATGTATTCTTCGAATTCTTACATTCTCTTTTGTCATACATATATGTATGTACATTAGTTATGCGTATACTATATAAAAAATTTAACTACTTCTTTTAAAGTTTTTTATTATTATTTTACTTATAGGCACCCAATTTACCAATCCTTTAAATGAAAAACTATAATTTTTGTATAAAAAACTGAAAAGTTCATTCAACTGAGGGGATTTGTGTTTGATTTGCGTGGAAAAATTTAGTTAAAATTTTGCTTCCGAAAAATACATAAAAATAAATAAATAAAATAAAGCTTTTAAAAGTTTTGAAATTTTGCAAGCCAAAAGCAGTTTTTGAGATTTTGTAAAGAAAAAAAAAAGAGTGTTATGGACAAACATTAGTTCAGATGATTTCAAGTAGTGGTGCTGTGTTGGTGTGGAAAATGATAGAATTTTAAAAATCATCAAATAGGCTTCGAAAATGAATGTTAGCGAGTCGGGCCTCCTTAACCGGAACGACCCAGATTTATATCTGACCAAGGTTTATTTCTTCAGCAACTATTTTAATGCAAATAAAAATTTTGTGAAGTATTTTTCACGCTCTCACTACTTAAAGTCACCAAACTCTTATTCACCGCAACACTTTTATCTTTTTTCTGTATAAAAAAAAAAGGTTTGACTATTTTTTGTAACTTCATTTATGTATTTCTTCTAATAAGGTTTATGTTCAACATTGTTTTTGTATCATTTAACATGTTTTTTTCATAAAATATTGCAGGTACATGCGGTTGCTATGGATCACAAAGCGCTGTGGCGGCGGTATGGTGAGCAGGGGAACTAAGTGCAATGACTCGCGCCATCTGCCGCCAACACCGTCGGCGCCACAACGCTGTGACATTTATATGTATATTTGTGTTATGTATTATGTACATATGTATTGAAGTATACCATATTTGCATAATAGCTTCTTTATATATACATAAGTATGTATGTTTTAATGCTATTGTGGTGTGGTTGTATTTAGATGCAATTCACATAAAACTTATTTATTTTTTTGTTTGCTTTGTATTGAGAAATCTTCAATATTGCTGCTTGTTTAATGACACTTGTGGCGTGGGAAGTATGTGGTAGGTATGTATGTATGTAATTACTTTTTAACAAATTTACTTTTTAAGTTCAATTATCAATAAGTTTAAGCATAAAATGTATAACTTTTTTTCAAAATAAAACTGTTGTTTATTAAATAGACGCACATAGTTCATTTATATAAATAAGAATTATACAAACATACATTCATAATTTATATGCATGCATGTATTAGCGTTTCGAAAGCACTTTTTTAATTGTAATTGTGTAACTAAAGCGTAAAAATTAAGAAAAGCCGCGCTTACTTCATTATAAATGATTGTTTAATAACATTTTTATTTTTTTTATTTTTATAATGAAATACTACTTTTTTTTAAACATTTGCAATGGCATCACTTTTGGAAATTCACACACGTTAAAAAAATTCTTTTCATTTTACTTGGAAAAAAATGTTGCTTTTTTACTTTCTCCTATACCACTTACTTGGTGGTGGGAGAAGAAAAAAAACACTTGAACTTGTACTATTTGGCTTTGCAATTTTATGTAGGACTCCTATTTCCCCCTATTTGAAGTTACCTATTGTTGCTTTGTGTTTTTTGCTACTTTCTTGCTTTTTCTTTGCTATTGCTGCTATTTGGTTTCTTGTTTCAATCTTATGTTTTTTGTAAAAAATATCTATATAAATGTAGTGTTTTTGTTTTTTTTTAATTCTTCTTTAATTAGGTACTGTTTGTTGCTTTTATGTCTTGTTGGACTATTGCCATGTTGATATTGACTGTTGAAAAAAAAATAGATATGCTTAAAAAAATTACTTTATTTTTACAAAAAAAAAAGCACTTGTGATTGTGTAAAAGCAAAATTGGCTATATTTCGCTGCGGACGTTAAAAATTACGAGGAAAATTAATTTAAAAAAATATTTAAAAATATTTGTTCACCATTCTCTCTGCTTCACTACATCGAAATACCAATCAAAAACGTTCGAGCTTTCTTATGCCGAATTTCCACTGGACATTGAAATGACAAAAATGACGGAAAATGACATATTATCGTTCGCATATTACCGTTCGAATGACACTTTTTATTTGCCTGACCTGGCGAGTGGGAAATAGGTTTGTATTACCGTTGAAGAATAAATCGGTTCGCCTTCGTTCGCCTTTTTACCAACATAAGAAATGAAATTGACATATGTCAATTTGGAATATTTAGATTTAGAACGTTCGAGCAATGACACGAATGTCACGGGCGAGCAGCAGGCGAACCGCAATCAATATGAAATTAGCCTATTCGACTAATTTTCATTCGGCTCGCGAACGATAATAGGGCCCTTAATTACTTTTATTTGTAGCGTAATGACACCTGTTTTTTTAATGCCCAACTTTGTCATTAAAATTGTTTATAACTTAAAGCCCAGTGGAAATCCGGCATTATTCACCGTTTGCTCTAGTCTTTTTTTTTTGCTGAGTTGCTATAGGTTTTTGTTATAAAAATGCAAAATTGGTTTGCTTTTAATCATTGTAATCATTGAAAAAGAGATGCACATAGAGATTTGGATACTTCTTTGTTGAGGTTTTTATGCACCTATGTTTTTTCGTGGAAATAAAGTATGTTTTTTTGTTAATTTTTTTTTTGCTTGCAAACTATGCGGTGTATACTAAGTGTAGCATTGTAGTACGCGCCTCTAACCACTCGGCTACAGCGGCCAAACTTTGTTATGAAATATTTACTTTCGCAAAGAGAAAATGGATAACCCTGTATTAATAACTCAATTATTTTTTTGTAGGTATTTCAAACAAAAACTGGCCTTTTCGCGCAATAGCATGCATTTTTATGACAGTAGTAATAAATTTCTAAATAATTTGTCAAAAATTTTTTGAAATTGAAAAAAAATTGTTAAAATTTGAAAAAAAAAAAACTAAAAAAATTAAACAATTTCAACATAACTTCAAGTTTCAAGTAAAAAAAAACAAAAATAAAGTTCAGACAAATTAAAAAAAATTTGATGAAAAAAAGATTTTTCTCTAATTTACCAAAAACAAAAAGTACATTTTTTGCATTTTTTTAATTCATAAAATTATTTTTAAATTATTTTCAGTAAAAATTTGACATAAAATAGTTATCAACATAAAAATGTTATTGTTCGCCGTTTTATTAAATAAAAAAATTTTAAATATACCCTGCATAGCTTGCTTACAAAAAAATCTTAGCTATTTTTATGTTCCTATTGAACTTGTTTTAATTGCAATTTTATTTAGCACCCTGAAAACAATTCTCAGCCCGATTTAACAGCTCAATAATTTTTGTTTTCAATTTATATATGTTTGTATTCATCACGTCTTGCTATTGGATAACTTGTTGTTTTATATTTGCTAAAACTGTTCGCTTCTAACTACACAACTGAAATAATAGATAAAAGCGCATTGTTTTTGGTATTTATTGCAATTCGAGCAATTTTCAACAAACACAAAAATTCGATTGCAATTAACAGCGTACATACATATTTCACAGTACATATATAGCTTGAAAGTAACATTTTCTATGGTTGGTATACATGCAGTAAGAACGAACACAAAAATTATTTAAAATGTACATATTTTATCACAAAAATACAAAAAAAGAAAACCAAAAATTAAAATCTTGCATTTCCTCTACTTCATTTTGCTTGTGGCGTTTGTCTAAAAAAAAATAATGACTGCCATTTCAACTGTTTGCAATCCATGCTTGCTTTCGGCCTGATTCACTGTGCATTTTTTGCTTGATTTCTTTTCTCTTTTTCTTCTTTTGCTTCCACACTACTTGCGCTTTCATGTTTTGCTTTCTGCTATTTTTTTTTTTTGCTTTGAAATGTAAATTTAAATTTAAGTTAACTCACAGCAGCTTGTTGTGTTGTTGTTGCTGTTCTTATTGTGCAACACACAAACTTAATTCAATTTCATCATAATTAATTCGTAAAATTATTAATTCATTATAATTATTGTTTTTTGCATATTTACTTATTTAGCATCATTTTTGTTTTTGTTTTTGTTTAAGTAATATACTTCATCCGAGTGCAACAGCGGTTGCAACAGTAGTCTCTGTTCCTATTCTTCTTTTAGGATGTGCTCCTCTTGAGTGCGCGTAAACGAAAATCTTCTTCCTCATGCTTCTTTTTATCTCTCTGCTCTCCTCTCTCCCTCTATGCATCGTTTGGTCTCTTAACTTTCGCCAACTACAACATTTATTCAGCAGCTTTTGTAGTTGTCGTTTTTGGCGTTTCATTGGCATTGGCATTTTCAATTGTTTTTGTTGTTTCTATAGTTTCTGTTGTGGTTACCTGCGTTTCAGCCCCAACCATGTCCGCAGCAGTTTCGGACTTAGTGGCTGTGGCCGCGACTTTGTCGTCGCCTTCGTCGGTTTCCATTTGTACGGGTGGGGTTTGTGCAGCCTCGTTAGTGGCTGTTGTTGTTTTTGACATATGTTGTTGTGCAGCAAGCGGTTTTAATATTGTTATTGTGGTTTCAGGTGTAATAGCAGCGATATTTTCATTAGCTTCAGCGCTTGGTGGTGGTTTTTCATCTACAACAGACCGCTTTGTGTCTTCTACCACCTGTGTAGTTGTTGCTGTTGGTAGTACGCCCGCATCTGTTTCCATTTCACTGGACGTATCCAAGCGTTCCACAGTGGTGTCAGCCAACTCGCCACTAACAAATGACGAATCAATGGTGCTGGTTGTGTTGTTGTGGCGTTCGTTGTTGGTGGTGCTGGTGGTGGAGGTGTCGGTGGCGGTGGTGTTGGTGGCGCTACTACCAGTGGTGTCCATCAACGAAGTATTAACGTCGTTTCCGCTCTCCTCCACCTCCGCCATTGACGGTTCTTGCTTCTCACGCTTAGCCTCAGGCTCTTCACCAGCCTCCTCCTCCTCCTCTCCATCCACCTTGTGGTCCACCTTTGCGCAGCTGGCGCTAGCATTACGCGTGCTCGTCGTACTATTACGCCGCCGCTCTTGTCGCGCCTGTCGCTGCTGTGTTTGCTGATGCTTTCTGTGCTCCAACTCGACTTGCTGCTGCTGTTGTTTTCGTTCTTCTGCCGCACGCGTCGATGTGCTGGCTATTACGCCGATGGCGGCAATATTGGCGTTCGCGTTGTTGCTGCTGCTGCTTGCTATATCGCCAGTGATGCCACCGCTGCTGATGTTGATGCTGCTGCTGTTGTTGTTGTTGCTGCTACTAACGACGACGACACCGCTTGCGCTAGCGCTGGCGCTGCCACCGCTGCTGCTAGCTGCGGCGTCACGTCGTTGCATACATTTCTCCAATGCCATTTTCAAAGATTTTCGTTTACGTTGTTTTGCTGCTGCTTTCTGCGCACTCATGACTACTGCTGCCGCCGCTGTTGCGGCCGCATCCTATTGTGAATGATTCGCGGCCGCCGCCGCAGCTGCAGCGGCGACGGAAGCGGGCACAATGCCACTACTGGCTGCACTTAAGCCAATCTCCTGTTTATGTTCGCGTGCGATGTGTCGACGCACGGTGTTATTGCGGGTGAAGGTGCGCGAACAGAAGGGACAATGCACGCGGATGCCTTGATGACGTTGACGGATGTGGGCGCGCAGGTTTGTCTCATAGCCATACAGGCGATCACAGAACAGGCACTTCAGCTTCTTGCCTAAATGACGGAGGGATGTGTGGAGAATTTTAGTAAAGTAATCACAAAAAAAAGTAGAGAAACACTGTATTAGACGAAATAGGTATAATATGAAAAAGTAATAAACGGAAATAGATACGACTACATTTCAGCCTAAAACTAAGTTTACTGTATAAGTGCGTGTAAAAGTTCGAAATGCATTTAATTCCTACTGTTAAAAAAACTTGGGAATTTTATTACCGTCCGCCGTATTGACCATGCCGCTGTTTTTATTGTTCATTTTCGTCGAATTCCAAACATTCAACATATCTTCCGGCGCTATGGATGCAGCCAAATTGCTTGGCAATCCAGCTTCGACATTCTTAAGATTCTCCAGCAAGGCGGATGGTGTTGTGGAAGATGCATTCGAGGTAGGTGGCTGTGGCGGTGGCGGCGAATAGTTGGAATTTTCCAATTTCACTCGCAGATCTTCTGCTCCATTCTGTAATAATAATAAGGAGATGAAGGGGTGTAAGTTTTAAAAAATGTGCAACCAGAAACACAATTTCCAACTCACGCTCACATCAATCGAATCGTCGTGATCGCTCCTGTCATCATCATTAGCGTCGTGTGTGCTGCCATTGTTTCGTTCCGTTTTCACTGAGCGATCTCGGCTGCTGGGCGCATTACAATTGCCCGCTGTGGCGCCAGGACTGTGATTTTCATAACGGCTACAAAGAGAAAATCAAACAAAACATTTAACTCTCAGCATTTACTGGCCCACATAATCTCCAGAACCTCACTCTTAACACTACACATATAACTACCCCTCCCCATCCACTCGCCTTCCATTCTCACACTCACCTCGGTGACGTACGCTCCGATTGCATTGTATCCGCCTCGGTAGGTGCATTCGACGATGCGCTCGACGACGGCCGGTGGTAGGGCGGTTTACTGATCGGACTCGCGCATTCGGACGATGAATTTTTCGAACCATCACGCAACACACTGCCGCGCACCTCTTGCTCGGCATATGGACTGCGCAGTACACGCTTGCGCAGCGGTTCGAACGACATGGGACGATAGATGGGCGGCACATAGGGCGGTATACCTGCGGCCAGCGCTGCTGCGGTACTACTTTGCATCAGTGATTCGCATTCCTGCTTCAGATTACCACTCGAGCTGCTCAGGTGGTGTGCAACCGCCGCGGCACTGCCGCTGCCTAAGCCACCTGCTCCACTACCTCCACCACCACCACCACCGATCGCACCAGCATTGCTGGCGGGGGGATTGCAGTGTGCGCTACCAGGGCCGCTGATAAGACTACCAACAGTGAGATTGCAGCCACCAGTACCGCCGCCACCACTGCCACTGCCATTGCCGCTGTTGCTATTGCGTTCTGCATTTCCGGCCATTATGCCAGCCATATTGCCACCGATGATGGCACCACTTGGCACACCACCACAACCACCACCGATACTGGTGAGCGGGCTACTGCCGACAACACTGCCAATGCCCGCGCCACCACTGAGGCTGTTGCGCATGCTGCGACGGCCGGTAGGTGATTCTAGTGGCGATGTATCGACGTGTTGTTGTGCTTGTTGGGCGGCCAAGCGGCCAGTTTCTGTGGACAGACCTTTCACCTGAAATGGCAAAGATTTTACAGCGCTGTGCTTACCACCGATGCCTCCTGCCGGAGGGAAGCTAAACTTTTTTCTTTCAGTTGTACTCACCTGCAGATTTTCCGCAGATTTCAGGAAACTGTTTAGAGCCTCTTGTGACACATGCACTTCACCTTTGTACATAAATTCGAGCAGTGCAGCCATATTGTCGGAGGACGTGGCCTCCAATATGACAACGCATTGTCCATTTGTTGGTGTGCTCTCGAACAGTTCGGCGAATTTCTTCGAACATGCGGCCAATATGAGTTTGTGTGCTTTGAATACTGTGCCTAAAATCAGAGAGCAGAATTAAATGATTTCAGTGTTATTTGAATTATTTTAAATCAGTTTTTAAAGCAAGAATATCTTAAAAAGGTAATCAAATTATTAACAGCAACAAATTATTTAACTCTGTTGAGGAATACGGGCGAGCGCAGAAGTCACATGAAATACAAGAAATCGAACTATAAGTTGCTTGATTTTTAGCACAGGATTTCATGGAAGTGAAGAAAAAATTGCTACAGTTTTAAAAAATACGTCAAGGCACTTGGGTTCATGGAAGTTCATAGCTTCTAAGTAGAGAAAGTCTATAGCTTCTAGCTAGTAGTATAATACTAATCTCGATCAAACTGTCACTAATTTATTAAATAATTTAACTAAATTTTACGCCAATTTCTCTATCATTAATCCATCATTATAAGCTTTGTAAATGCTTTTTAGTCTTACAAAACAACTAAAGAGGCTTCTGTTTGCAAATCAGACACACCAAGGGTTAAAAAGTCCTAGGTGATTCCTACGCCAAGCTTAAATATACTCCA
>JAPVRG010186812.1:0-24564 GCA_029783565.1 Rhagoletis cerasi | reverse complement strand
TTGCAGGTTTGTATTATCAAAGACACAAACCAAATTCGGTCAAAAAAAGGGTTGCATTCCCATAAACTACAAATAAAAGTGGTGCTGAAGGAGAGTTTAACGAAAATTATGTGTATGGTAAACTCCGAGTTTATGAGTAGTGATTAACGTTTAACTCCAAAATGGCCCATAAACTCGAGTTAATGGCTCAACGTGAACACAGTATTAGATGATAAAATATGTTTACACCATGTTCATTTAATTGTCTTTGCTTTGGAAAATATTCAACTTTAACCATGGAAGAAATAACATTTAGCTAGTGGGTCGACCAAAATAGTGATACAGCTAGTGTACTAGTGTCAACATTTCGGGGGGGGGTTCAAACCCCCTGAACCCCCCCCCTAAATACGGCCTTGTACCTGACCCAAGGTTTGTTCTATGGTAATTAAAAAACATTTTTTGTTGAAATATGTTTCAAAAGGTGGCTTTCCTGGTTTAGACATTTAATTTTTAAACAGGGACCAAAAATAATCGTTAAATATCATGATTTTTATTTTTCGATCAAAAAATAATCGTTATTGTTTGATTTTTATTTTTTCGATAAAAAAATAATCGTTATTTTTTATTTTTATATTTTTTTGATAATTTTTAACCGTTATAACGGATACTGCTTTTTTATGACCGATTTAAATCTTTTATGATCGAAAAAATAATAATAAAAAATAACGATTATTTTTTGATCAAAAAATAAAAATCAAACAACAACGACTAAATTTTATCGAATAAATAGAAATCAAACTTTAACGGTCAAATTATGATTTTTATATTAAACATCATAACAGTTTCGGCCCCTGGTTTTAAAGCTATTTTCGTCCTCTTTAATTTGATACCAAATTTTTTTTATTTGTATAAGCGGTTTGTTTATTATCCGGACTTAAAAAATATCTGGTCAAGTTTAACTCTTGAAAAAAATGACTGTTATTTTCGGTCCCTGAAATAAATAGTTGCCATAAAATACAATTATTATGATAATAATATGTATTTAGCTTATAATGGGCGCGGTTAACCGTTATGCTATTAAATGTTACAGCTGCAACTCAATCTATTATATTTCCCTTTCCTGTTAATTCTAGGATACACATTATATCTCAAATTACAGAAATAGTCTTTATATATATGAATATAATTTTAGTTTCAAATCAATGCCAAATTGTTATATTTTATGTAACATAAATGGAAAAAGTTGATTTAAATTAATTTTTTGAAATGTGGTAACTCGCTTATAAAATGCTTTCAAAATAGTTCGTGGTAGATATGTAAGATACCTCGATGAAATATTTCAATCTACTTAATTAAATTTGGCATTTAAAATAGGTAGCAACTCTTTTAAAAAATATTTTGGCGAAACAGCTGTTTTTAGCCTCTTTCGTTTGACACCGGTATTGCAGTATTTCATTTTAACTCTCATTAATTTCCTCAAAAATATTTTATAAATAAAGCTTAGTCAAACCTCTCTCTTCAAAAGTATTTTATAAATAAAGCTTACTTGAACCCATATCGTTTGACACACGATTAAATTGATTTTGAATTAGCAAACAGGTGGCAATACGCATAACAAGTATTGTGAAGGTAAAGCTTTTTAAACTTTCATCCCTTGATACCAGTGTTAAAATATTTCCTTCACTTTGTTAATTTAATTGATTCTGAATTTCCAAACAAGTGGGAACCCTCTCCAAAAAAATAAATAAGGAATAAAGGCTTCTTAAACTATTTTCCGTTGCCACCTAAATATGTATGTATATTAAAAGGTTTACATTAACTTATTAAATTGATTTTACCTTTTTGAGCAGGTGGCCACCCTCTTTGAAATATATTTAAAATAAAGGTTTCTTAAAGCTCTCTCGCTTGATACCCGTACTAAAGTATTTCGTTTAACTTATTACTTAAATTGACTTGAAATTTCTAAACCGGTGGCAGCCTTCAAAAATATTTTTGAAATAAAGCTTTCTTAAAATTCCCTCGTTTGATACCCATATTTTGTTAAGTTTTTAAAAATACAGGTGGGAACCCTGTTCAAAATATTTTCGTAATAAAACTTTCTTGAACATTTCCCGTTTGATTACCTTAGATAATTTTGAATATCTAAACCGGTGGCAACTCTCTTCACAATATTTTCGAAATAAAGCTTTCTTAAAGCTCCCTCGCTTGATACCCATATCAAAATATTTCAATTAACTTGTTTATTAAGTTCTTTTTGAATTTCTAAACAGGTGGCAATCCTCCACTGAAATTTGCCTAAGAATGGAGAAGTATTAAAAATATTGTTTGGTTTTTATATTGGTTTCTGTACCTCTGGGAAGCGATTTTGACCATTTTTCAGATTTAAAATTTTCTGGTTAAAACTAAAACACAAACCGAATTTTTTTAAATCGGATAAAGTTCAATCTAAGCCATTTTTCATATACATATGTACATATATTCTTCATCAAATCAATTTAAATCAAAAGTACTATATGTAACATAGCGAAATTGCAGCATATTTTCTATGTACTTTTTTCCGCAGTTTATATGTATGAGGATCTTCCACTGTGGGCCGCTGTTAAAGCTAAAATTTTTTTTCGAAAAAATTTAGCGCAATAACTTGTCAAGCCACAAAGAATACACACGCTTCTTGTACGAAAAATAGAGAAAATTACTTCCAGAAACAGTGTTGGGCAAAACAAAGACAGCGCTCCATAAGAAAAATTTGTTCACGTTATAACTTACCCCGGTTATTTCTCCGAACACATTTTATGGTTGGTTGGCTGTGTATTCCTAAGCTACCTGCCACAGTACTCAGGCTTCATTATCCAAAAAAAAGTTTCATTAGATTTAAATCAGGGGCATGCTACATTCTGTGAGGAGTACGAGTATAATGTTTGAAAAAGAAGTTTCCCTGTTCATAATTCCCTATATTTCCTGTAAGGTAAAACTCCGCCTTAGGTTTTGCGAAATCACTGTCTGCGAGAATTTGTCAAAACGTGCTCGAGCTGTCATCTTTGCAGCGCTCGCGTCTGCTTCTATTAATTTGTTTATATTTTTTATAGTCCGCTCATATAATTATTTGTTAATTGGTGTCTAGATTAATCAAAAGCAAAATTATAACATTTGTTAAATTTTCAGAAGTTCAGAGTTTGCATTTTCACAGCTTTGTAAGTGATAGACAAAAATGTTAAAAAATAAGTTGAAAGTGAAATTAATTTCAGCGCCTGCTCACCACCTGTTGCTGTCAGATGATAATTTTTCATGTTTTTACCGGCAAATCCGCTTAGTTGCTTATGCTGTGCAACAAAACAAAATAGTAATTCTTTTAAAGCTTTTTTATAACTCTTTTCTTTTTTTCTCTTTTTTTTCTGCAGCGCAGTCTTATTTTTGAAGAGCTACAAATTTATCAATGCTAGAACATAAACACTTTGAACTTGGTGTTATATGTCATTTCTTCTTCTTTTTTATTTTCCGTGCCAGAAGTTTTTGTTGGCCAATTGGGAAGGTACTCATACATTTGTACACATGAGTATGATAAATTGGACTAAACTTAACTGGCATAACTCAAGCTTGTAGGTGGTACAATGAACAGCCTTGACGGCAAATTCTAAGCAAATGTTTCCGGAAGGCTACAAATATCTGTGAAATAAAAAAGAATAAAAAATTGTGTTAAGATAAATGATTTGTTTATTTTACTGGTATAAAATATCCGGCATGCTATGCGGCAATGCATGTTAAACACAGCGTTATTGCAAAGGGATAAATACTGCTGAAAGATATGGGAAAACAATTTATTTGATAAAATCATAATAATAATAATAAATATTGAAAATTGTTGCCTTATGTAAATACAGTGTATCTGAAAGCTACATAGAGCATGAAACTCCCTTTATAGCTACCTAGTTCTTATTGCACTTAGAAACAAACCTAAAAAAATTAGCACATTGAACTTGTTGATGAAGGATTTTTACGTTTCAAGAATAAAGGTTATTTCACAAAGATTTTAGGTGATCGTAAACGATTTGCTAGAGGAGCTTGCTGTTTGGTGATTGCCTATGAAGAAGACGTGTCACTTTTGGTTAATGTTAGTTTACTTGAAGGCAATGGAAGTACAAGATTCCCAAGATACGTCTTTCGCCGATTGGAGGTATTCACCTTCAGCTTTATGAAAGGGTCAAGTATTTGGGCCTGATCCTAGATAGGAGTCTGTCGTGGAAAACTAACGTTGAAGAAAGAGTGGCGGATGCATCAGATACCTTATAGTTCCCCTGTACAAGTTAGACATCTAAAATCCGTACAATAGGCTACCCTTATTGGTATAATAAATAAATAAATAAATTAGCTATGCACTGCGGCCCACTTCCACCCTGTCACTTAACGCCATGTTTAATTATGTTCATATCACGTACTGGAATGAAGTTTAAGAAATCCAAATGCCCAAAAAGCTCCGCGTCTAGAAACTCTAAAATTCTTGAGAATTTTGTTTCCCTCCAGGGAACAGTAAACTTTTTCACGGATCGGTCGAAGCTACGAGCTCTCCATCAGGCAGAAGTAACTGTCATCAAAGAAGCAGGAGGTACACTGCTTAAGAGTGTATCGCCAATAAGGGAGTTAAGACACTACTCTGATAGCCAAGCGGCAGTCAGGATCCTGAGCTCGCTGGTGGAGCGCTCAAAATTGGTCAGGTGTGCCCAACCTCGCTTTCAATTGCATCAAAATATTTTCTTATTAGACTCAAATGGGTATCGGTCCATTTAGAGTACGTCTACATTCAATAACTATCTTCGAAGTAGATTTGTCACAATAAAGTGCTTTAATAGCTGCGCGGCTATCAGTAAAAATAGCTATTGAATGCCCTTTAATAAAGACTATCGGACATCTCGCCGCGCAGCTTTTTGGTAGACGAAAACTGAGGTTGAGTGAGAGTTCCTGCGAATAGGAACATTGCGGTAAACTGCATGGCTGGCGAGTTAGCGAGAAAGAGTACTATTGACGCGATATCACCGTGCACGGAGCGGGTAAAAGCCATCTGACCACCTGTGGTTCACACTTGGGCAGATGATCTTCGCGTCAGCTCAACGAAATTTTGGTGAAAGCTGGGCATGTTCAATTGCAAGGTCCCCCAACCAAAGGTGGAGGTCAAGTGAGCTTCCTATACTTACAAAACTACAGCTTACGCTTTTGATGTAGGTTCTAATGAATATGTCAGTGTCCTATAGAAATTCATAGGGTAGGACTACTTCTGGTAACTTACTTCTGATCCTTACTGCCGTTGCCTAGAGGATGATGAGGTGGAATCGCCTCAACACTTTCTACCAGACTGTCTAGTTTTCGTGAGGCTAAGATTGCAGTATCTTAGATCGTACATGATAACCATTCCTGATAATCTTTCGAGCATTGATATTTTCTGCTTTCCCACACTGTTTTCAGTTTTTACTCCACAACATTTGCATTTACGTTATTTCCGCACTGCATGTCAAAACTCAAAGCTTTAAAACGAGCTGCAGTTGAAATGAACTTACCAAAATTCATCTACCAAATAAACGTGTCCATACATTTAACTGCATACATATGTACATTTCCACGCAAGTAGCTACCAATGGTTAAATATTTCTGCACAATTGCCACTGCAACAGCAACGAACATTAATTTAACTCCAAACACTCGCACGCAACCACTCACATACGCATGCGCAGACCCAAAGACGCTTCAACATTGCTTTGGTCAATTGGCCTGAACTTGTGAGTGCCATAATTAGTTTTAATAGCGTTGTCGTTTGCACACCTACGGAAAATGCAGCTTCAAGAAACAGAATGCCTGCATTAATGAATGAACGCACCAGTATCGCATCCGTTACTAACTAAATACGCTTCGCACGTTTTACATGGCATTACTAAAGTAGTTAAAGATGTCGCAGAAAAAAATGGAAAGCCAAAAAATATTAAAACTAAATAAGCGTACATTTGTCCGTCCACACAGCCGATAACAGTGGCTGCGGCCTAGTCTATCATTTCGTCGCAAAGCCCATTCATGTTGCCATCCGTTTAACTGAAATCATGCGTAGTTCTATATACATACATATGTATGTGTGTATAAAAATGTTCCGCCTGCAATTGTGCGTATATCCGTTACATTACTCAGCGACACAGCTGCAATGGCGTTGGTTCGACTATCACTTCTGCGGCGAGTCTATTTGTCTGCCTGCCCACAGCTACTCCACAGCCAAATGCTTATCCACGCTTATTTCATTTGGCCACCGTCGTCTGTCCGCCGACCTGTCCGTCTGTTTGTTTGTTTGTTTATTTTGATTTATGTGCACTTTTGCCGCTTGGTCATTACCTTTGTAGCCTCCTTGTCGCCTCGCGCTCTCCGCTCTAGAAGTTAAGCATGCCATTCAGTTTTTATTTACAATAATTCACTTGGCTGGTTGCAATGTTAAAAGGTTAATTGGTATGATTTGTACACTTTGGTCATTTGCTGTGGCGCCCCAAGAAGAATTGCGTTGAATGTTGAGTGGCGAAAATTATGCGAATGTGTGTTTTTATGTGTGGAATGAGGATATTTTTATTAACTCGTTTGCTTATCACGTTTTCCGCTGCTTTTCATGTGTAATTGAATGCGATTTCTTGATTTAAATAATGCGATAAATTTTTAGCATGCGATGATGTGATTAGAAACGTGTGGCTGTGTTCGTCAATGTGGAAGTTGAGGATGTGCATAGCTGAGAATTTGCGTAAAAATTTGCATAACTGAGTAATAGGGTAATTAATTTAGCATTTAGTATATGTGTATTAATAAAACGAGTTTGGGTAAAACTTGATTTTTTACCGAAATTCAGCTGGAAATATAAATATTTGGAGACCGCTTTTCGCTCTCATCAGACGCATTTGCGTCTCAGCAGTAGCAATAGGGATATTGGCTTTGCGAGCTTCGATTTCAAAGTACTTTTTTGTATTTTTTTCTTAGGGACATATTTTCCCTGATTTGGAAGGAATAATTATAAAAATACGGCCATTTCATGATCGCTGGATAGCTGTTCAGTTCCCACGAACGGCGATAAGTTGACTAGAGTTTCAGTGCCGGTTTTATAAACACTGATCTTATCGAAGCCTTGTGGCGGTTTCTTTACCCTCTTCGCGCAATGGAAAGACAACATTTTTTATAGAAAATAAAAAGCCATCAGTTAACCTCTAAGCTTCCGTTGCGGCGAACACCGTTTGCTCCATATTGACCACTTACCAACCTTGCGTTGGTGTGACTGGGTTATACTCTTGGAGCATCTACGAGATTCTCGCTATGTTCGACGGTGTAACCAGTACCCAAGCCATCGCCCTGTGTCGTGATAGTATATTTCCATTGTAAACAGCTTTCAGACATGCTCCTGGTTAGATTTGGGCTGTGTTATCAGTCGAAGTCTGGTACAGCTTGATGGATATACTTTATGTACCCTTGTAAAAAGCAAGCGTCTGCACACGATGAGGACGAATTTTCGTGCCTTTACTTCACTTGTACCACTACTTTAGCCAATGCCGGTTGGTCCCGCTTCCACTGGGGCATAAGTGCGCCGCCTGCTTCATTGTTTGCTTCTTTAATGCCTCTGATATATAACAGCAAACGCTCGAGCCCCGAATCTATGGGTTTTGGCCATTTCAAGTGACGTTCATCCACCACTCGTTGGCGCTTAGCGACCTGATTTGAAATCAAACTACAGACTTCGACCATAGGGTCCTCTTCCACCTTCACGATTTTCTAATATTCCTGCTTAATCAGTCAGTTGGCCAGACGACGTTTGGTTCGTCGTATTTTGTGGATGGCTTTAGAAGTGCGTGCTTTGATGAAGTTCTTGTCCTTATCGCTGGTCGTTAACCTGTCTACCCACTGATCACCGGAAGACCTTTAGGTTCGTTTGACTTTCGTGAGATGTCCTAGGCTTTGAACTAACCTTAACAGCACGTATCATGGTACTTTTTTATTTTTTTAGGAGAGCTCAGTGGCTCTATATAAGACGTGGCCAATTACTTCTGTATCCGTAATTAGTTTCACGATTGACTTGAACATAGAGTTCCATGATCGGGCAGAGGTTCGCTTTAGCCGGGTGAGGCTGTGTTGCTCCAAAAGTTGCCCACAACCCGAAGAATTACGCAGTTCGTGACTTAGCATTATGAAGGCACCCAGCCCGGGATGAGACGAGATCTACAAAATCTTCAAATTCGCTAAGAGTGTGTCATGGATGCTTGATATAGTGCCCACCTATTCATCATGAGGCTTTTACTAGCCAGCCAGCCAGTTTAAAAAATTTTTTTTGCGATCGCCTTCAAAATATCTTTAATCCTAGGGGTGGACTGGAACAACTTTTTTTGTCGATCCACCCTAATGTACATGTTAGGCATTATTCGTCAACGGAAGTCTCCCTGTCGTCAAAATTGGTTTAGGTATAAAAAACCGGACAAGGTCTTAAACTTTTAGTAAAAATAAATACTTTTTAATACCGAGTGGCGTTTTTGTAAAATTCAAAATGGCGCATCCAATATGGCGGAAACATTTTTATAATTCATTCATCCTCTCTCCAAAATTGGTTCGGGTAAAAACAAAATTGGTTATATTCTTGATAATTCGGTAGAAACGTTTATTTTTAAATGAGTGGTTTTTTTAAATCCAATATGGCGGACAAAATTTTGAAAAGTGAATGGATTCACTTGAAATTTCTTTCTGGGGAGTTTTTCGGGTTGCAGATTACGAATATGATCATGATTTTCCAAATGGCGGATCCAGTATGGCGAATTCAATAAACTAGTATCGCCCTGTGCTCGAATTTCGACCACCCCACTTTTTCATAAAAGTCTTTACATGTGTCAAACTCAAGAAAAAATCCGGTCCGGTACTAAATATCTGATATATCTCTCATGAAAATCCACGGAAACTAAAAAGTGTTCCACAAATATCGACCCTCCCACCACCTATCCGAAGAACGAACTTATTCTGCACTGTTCCTGCAAAACATTTTTCGAACAAAATAACAACGATTCGGTTCGATTAAGAAACATAGGAGGAATCAGTCCCTAGTTGAATGGTGCTTGCCTATTTTTAGCATAGCTCGACCCACCTATCGGAAAAGTTAAAAATCTGTGCACTCCTATCAAACACCTTCCTAAAAAAGCAAAAACCATTCGAGTCGGTTAAGAAACATAGGAGGAAATTGTTCCCAATTGATTCATGCTTGCTTATTTATATATAGATTTATAAATATTTTTCAATATTGGATCCGTCATTTCAAATATTGAAAATGCATGGCCAGATTCGTAATCAGCGACCACCAAAACCCCCGAGTAACATGTTTCGAGCGAATTCAATACATTTTTAAAAATTTGTTTGCCATATTGGATCCGCCATTTTGAAGCTTGGAAAACGCAAGATAGGTTTGCTAATCGACAGTAAATGAATTATATATCTACTAAGCTAAATTCAAATAAATTAACCCATGCCACCAATTTTCGCTGCTGCAGAGCATTAAAAATCAAAAACCCTTCTAATTTATGTGCTACAGCTAGTGGGCTCAATCGCCACTTTCAACACTTAACACCAGCAATTAAAACGAATAGGCAAGAAGTACATATGTACACAAATAAAGAAAATGAAAAATTAGGAAAACAACGGCTTCAAAATTTACCAGGTATTTCCTTTAGATGCGATAATTACGAGTTGCTAGCGCTTGATAACACCGTGCGATAAATATCCAGAAATTTCAAAACACACGAAACAATCAATATGCTCACAAAACTTAGGGCCAAATATAGTAAAACTGCGTTTTTAGTTTTTCTCTCTGACGTCAGGATTTTTTATAGAATTCAAAAAATTATTTAAAAATTTCAGTGCAGTGTAGAATAACAGCATGGCTGCCAAATGAAAGATAAAATTCTCTAGAATTAAACAAAATTAAATCTGTTTGGCTCACAAAGACGAATAAGTATTGAAAATTCTCTCTTAAATATTTTCCTTTTTTGAGATAATAAAGTTAGCAGGTCGAAATTCGAGGATGTGGTGGAGTATATATCAGCATTTAACAAATAAATTTTTAAAATATAAATAATTACGTCCTATTCAAGGATACAATTTTAAAAGAACATTTTCAACACCTATTCATCCTTTTGCACCAAAAATTGAATCTTCTACAATTCTATGGAATTTTCTCTTTTATTTGATACCATATTGCTCTCTACATTCCACTAAATTTTTTAAGTTTCAAAGTTCTTTTAAAAATATCCTGACGCCAGAGAGAAAAACTAAAAACGCTGTTTTAATATATTTGGTCCATGGTCTGGCGAATATATTGATTTTTAGTGTGTAAAATTTATTGTCGCACGGTATAATCAAACCACAAGTACTGAGTAGCTGTTGGAAATAAGGTGAAGAAAGTTGTGAAAATCGCAGTCAACAGCAGCAGGTGAAGAAGTACCTAGGCAAATTACCACGCATATGTAATTTGTAAATATCTATGATCATACAACTGCCCACCACAGTCAAGCTAGTACACAGTCGCTGTGTAGAAATATGTTTTAGTGCGAAAAAATGTTCGCAATTGCGGTTAATTCACTTTTGAACATTCGTAAACACTTTTGGAATGTGCAAAGCCGATCAGATCAATTACAAACGCGTGGCAGTGATTGGCAGCAAATGCTATGAAAGTAAAGGTAGCAACTGCAAGCAGTTGAACTGGGTGAAAATTAAGTGGTGAGTGCGAGAGAGCATGTAGAAGATGAGTCAACAACAAGTCTATAAATTCAATAATTGGACCACATATGTATGCGAATGTATAAAGATATGTAGGTAGACATGAAGCTGCAGTAACAAAAAAAAGAGACGACAGCATTCCATACACTGCAAATCAGCGTTTTTCAAAATTAATCTGCTGCGCCTGCTGCAAATGTCACAAATACTAAATAGGAGTATATACTCGCATATTTACAGGTGTACAAGCGAATTCTTCAACTGGCGCCAAAGATGAGTATGCAGCGCAGCTGGCGGCCCCATGTTTTGAAACTCCCTCAAAATAGTAGCACATAGTACATAATACACATTTATTTCTTTTTTTTTTTTGACTGCCGAAATGCAGCTGCAACATAAGACACGCGTTACTTTCAAATTTGTGCCATATCCATTGATACGAGTATTGCCACATAATCGCACTTACATAGTACATACACACTGCATATGTAAGCGTATAGGCACTGTGGGGGCACGTACTTACGTAGATATATATGTTGTTGTTGTAACCTGACAGAAGGCATTCGATAGTGATTATCGGCGAAAAATTGATTTCGTACTAAATTCGGGTTGAGATTAACGGTTATGCGTCACACAGAATTACTTGCACATGCATAGATAAATATATGCACACACAGCCAAGCTTGAAGTTCCCTGTTGGAAATTAATGACTTTTAATAAAACTTTATTGATAAGTGGTTGTTTTTGTTGTTGTTTTAGCATTATACAAATTCCCTCAAGACATTTGGGCAGGGACAGAGAATAACAGTTATTTTTTTCAACGGTTAAACTTGGCCAAATATTTTTTAAGTCCGAAATAAAAGTCCTTTCACGAATATGAACTCCTTTATTTTTCCAAAAAAAAACGTAACTCCAAAAAAAATAGGAAACGTGTTTTTCGCACGGAAGCAATTAATCTGGCTAAATTAGAATCGAATACTGGTAATCTGAAGATTTTTTGCATAGTAGTCAATTCACTTTCAATATTGTAAGGCTAGTCGTAGAACTTGATTTGCGGGGTTCAGAAGGTATTAAATTCGTTGCCATTTGAAAACAAGGCTAGTCAAGATTTTTCCTCACTAACGGGAACAGTCATTTTACGGGCTCAAAGCTATGGCCAGATGTTCGTTTTCATACATTGTAGTCAAACCCTAGGAAGTTTTTGCTCCATCTCATCTCAACTTTTTCAGTATAAGCCATTTTTTCAACAGTGGATCAAAAAGGCCCGTTCTGATGGCAGTTAATGGGATAAACTATCGATAAACGACGGTCAATCTAAAACCCGAAAATGTAGTTTACAATATTGAAAATGGATATACCACCGTGCTATACCAGAATTTCGTGATTTAACTGTATGGACAGTTTATTTGGAAAAAAATTGGTGAAAATGTTTAGCCACCTAAAACTAGTGAAAAAACACATTTTTTAAAAGAGTGCAGCTCATTAATCGAATATCTAGTTTCAATAGAACAATAATTATATGCCGATATTATCTAAGGCTGTGACAGTATTACGCAATTTAATGAATTAACGGCAAATAAGTTTATTACAAAAATGTATTAATGGCGTCTTAAATTAATCCATTAAATAATGTTTTTTTTTTTTTTAATTTTTTTAATTTTTCAGCCACGCGTGGCTAAAGTGAATCTTCGTAGAAAAAATTCCAGAAGGGAATTCGATTTTTTCTAATGTATTCTTCATCTTCATCCCTTTTCTTGACCTTCATCTTTATCTTCATATATCCCTTCATCTTCATGGTCATCTTCTTCACCTTCGCCTTCATCCTTATCCTTACTGAAAAATTTAATCGCGGAAAGAAACACACTTTTCTCTGTATTCGTTTCGGTGAGCCTTCGGCCTGATATTCAGTTCTTTTCTACTTACAACACTATCTAGCATAATTTTAGCTTTAGTAAAGAAAATTCCTGCTGGGTTATTTAATCCTCAATCATGCACTCACACGCGTTTACCAAGCATAGTTGTGATTTTATTGTAGCTTTAATGTGTTTTACATTTCGTTGGCAATTTGGCAATTGAAAATATATGCATTTGTTACCTCCAGCTATGCCGCCGCCTCCGGTTGCAATGCATTACAATGCCGAAGATGATTATATTGTTGATGCATTATTGCGCCTGCAACATGAAACAAATGCGTGCCACTACATTTTTAATGTGTATACACACGCATCTATAAATACATTCATATTCAAGTAGCTGAACAAATTAATTAAATTTTTCCGTAAGTTGAATGCAAAGCGTGGCTGCAAATGGCATGACAATTATAGCAATAACCACTACTTCTGCAGGTTACATAATCGGTATTCAATTGTTGACTATGTACATACATATATACTGCGTATTATCCTCAAAATGTATCGTTACACTTGCGAAGAGTTGCATGAACGCCACCTTCGCACTCCCTCTCACTCTCTGCACTCGTAGATCACAGGCTTAGTAGGCCTGCTTGCGTGTGTGTGGCTTTGTGTGTGTGTGGCTTTGTGTGTGTGTGGCTTTGCGTACCACTGATTAGCGCATTTATCGCATGGCTATAAGTTGTTGCATGGAACATGCCAAAGTCAGGTGCTAAATCGATCGTATGTGAGCATGTTGTTGACGTTGAGAATTCTGACGTTAGTATTGCTAGTGATTTTGTTGTTTTTGTTAAGGAGTAATAATGCTAATAAACGTGACCGAGATTACGATGGTCAAGCATTGACAACTCATAACTGAAAATTTTTCCGAAATTGAGTTATAAAATTTCATTAGCAATTTTTTAATGTACGTATAATGAAAAAAACTTAAATACGTACATATGTAACTCTAAGCTGAATCTTAAACTTTCAAATTATGCCCTAAAACTCGTCAATTTTCTTTTACGGGAATGTTTTTTTTTTAATTGTATTAATCATCTTCCTTCTTTGATATAGAGAGAGCTTTTGATAATTGATTTCAATTAATAGAGAAAATGTCCTGCCCCTGTGTCGCCAGCGACATGCACTATCTGGGAGTAATGCTATATACCAAACTTCTATGGAAGGAAGATGAGGATACGACCACCTTCAAGGTCACGAAAGCATTAATAGTGTGCAAGCGTTTGGCAGGAAAATCTTGAAGATGCAATCCCAAGTTCCTATGAGAGCTGTAAACACAATAACCTGTGAGGCGGTGGCTTGGGTTTCAAGAACTAATCTGACAACGGTGATACCATCCATTGCTCACCAATCTACAACGACTGGCATGTGTATTCATAACAGCGGCAATGCGCAAATGTCCGACGAAGGCGCTGGAAGTAGTCCTTGAGCTAGCTGATGTCGCCAAGAGAACTCTACTAAGCTTTGCTAGAGAGGGATTTAAAGAAAGAAAGGAGGAGGAGGAGGAGGTTTAAAATAGAGTCATGCACCAAAGTAACTTGGAGCCTCTCTACCTTCGAGAGACTCCTCCAGCCTGACACCCTGCACTGGAATACAAACGCCGTCCAGACCGCACGAAAACTGCAGAATGAACAGAGGCAGGAATCTTTGGACCCTCTAACATGATCTCTGTTCCCATGAGGAAATAACCGAGCATTTTCCAGGCGGAAGTTTTCATCATCTCTCTGTGAATTGAGAAACTTACTCGAATCCTTTGGTAGGCACAACACTATCCAGTTAGGATGCGTACCCAACCAATCGGCTCCGAGACCTTCAGAAGGTAGGGCCCAATACTGTTAAAAATGAGCTCAGAAAGGACGGGAACGCATTGAAGCATCAAAGCTTGGTAGAACTGTGTCAGGCAAAGGGTTTACTAGGAGAATAAAGCAAGAAGATATTCCAAAACTTAATTAGCCTAAAAAAGGAGGAACTTACAATACTCACAGGCATCCTTACAGCACACTGTAGACTAAGAGGGCATCTGTACAAGCTGGGTATATGGTCAAATGATCTTAGTCGGTTCTGCGACATCGCATGTGATGCCGTCTGCATAAGACGTGAGAGAAGTCTAGGCTCAATGTGTCCACAACTTGAGCGCATTCACTGCCTATCTTCGAAAACGCTGCTGAAGAAGTATTGTGAAGAGTAGAGGGCACAACAGATTACTAGATCGCGGTGCTCGGCTCATTTTAATATCTCTGTATCCATCTTAGACGAAGAAAAATTTCGAATCTAAAACCTTCAGATTAAGAAATTCCCAACTTCGTGCATTTTCAAGTTATAAACATGCTAACATTTTCATAAAATAATTAAATTATTGTTCTTGAATTTATTCAAAAGTGAACGTATTTATTTAGTTTTTCTTTTTTAGAAAAATGGAAAATATTAAAACCTTAATAAACTCAATCTTTCATTAAAAAGCTAATAGTTCCTCTAATTTTAAGAATATTTTCATGAATTTTTTTATAGTTGGAAATCTAAGCGCACACAGATTTTAGTGGTTTTATTTAAGTTTAAAAACAAAACAGTTTGATAATACTAAAAATTTTATTTTCGAAAAAAGACACTCTAAATGCTATGTACATTAGAACCCTATAAAGTTTCAAGATATCATTATGATGCATGGTTATAAGATAGCCGTAAGCGTCTTTTATGGAATACGGATAAAAAAATATTTTAAAATTTTCAAAATATAATAGTTCATACACCCTAGTAAGTATTTTTTCGAAATAACGTTAATCAGAAAACATCTTCTTCCTAATTGGCGCTACAACCATTTTTCGGTTTGAGTTTAGACCAAAAAACTTCGTCAAATTTAAAACTTATCGCTGAAAATTAATAAATAACTGAGAACTTATTTATTTCACTAATTTTTTCTGGCAATTGGTGTTGATTATTTGGAAGTCTTGTAATTTCTAACAACAATTGCATGCCTATCCAGTAATCCAAGATAAAAAAGCGATAGCGGGTTCATTTTATTATGCAAAGAATGTCTCAACATATGTCTGTACGTTTGTATGATTATTTCAAAACACTGAAGCTAAAATCATTCAACACACAATCGTTGACAGACTTGAAAGTAATAAAAGAACAATTCGGTTAATTTTCTGTCAATGAATATTTAATTACAACTGAGCAATTAGGGGAAAAAGACATTGAGTAATCGCTATTTGAAGCCACTATTACAAAAAAAAATTTCAACTTGTATGCTATGTTGCAACATCCAATTGTTTTGTAGTTAATGCAAAATTTAGAGGCATTCACTTTATGAGTTCCTGTGTGGCATACAACATACTTACATACATATGTATATAGATTGAAAGTGTTAAATGAATGGCTAAATTGCCTTCATAAAGTAGGCGGTAGTCGTATTAGTGTTGAAAATGATTTGAGCACGAAAATAGATAAATTGTGGTTAATCACACAATGAATATATAGTATACACATACGTAGATACATATGTAAGTACAAATATAAACACTTCTAATATTTTGCTGCAAAGGCATTTGCTACTAACTATGTATCGACGAAAATCATTTAGCAAAAAAAAAAAAGAATGCAAAGGTTATAGCTAACATTAACACATCTGAAGTAGTATCCACTTCATTTTGTGTTGAAAAAAGGTACAAACATTTTCATAACTCTCGATTAGGTAGCGCCTGATATTATCAAATATCTGTACCCAATACAGAACCTCCCAGCCGTCCATAAATTGTTGCTTAGCCCCATTCACCAAAGCAATGAGCTCAGAGTTTAAAGTAAATACTATCCTTCTGTGTTTCAGTATCTTGAAAGGAAGCCCACTGCATTCTCTTATTTTTTTTTTAAGTTTTTAAACTTCAATATTGTTACTTAAGCTATGCGATTTAATAATGTACCTTCTACAAACATATGTTCAAAGCTTTGGAAATAATTAACTTCAGATTCATAATTAAAATCAGCAATTCAATACTTTAATACCATTTACGAAATAAGGGCAAATTTAAAAAAAATCAGCTAAACAAGCAAGTAAATTAGACTTCCTTTTAAATCTTGTCATTAAAGCAAAAATGTCGCCATTTTATGAATGCAGTGATGCATAGCCAAAAAAAATCAAACTAAACTAAAATATTCCTCCAGTGGAAACTCTGTTTGCTCTTTTATTTTAATAGCTTTCCTAGAAAATTTTTCGACACAAAAAATGTCATTAAAATACTTAAAAGAAGCGCCGCTGATCCATTTTGTATCGACAAAAATTTGAAGACGGTCGGCCCAAAATCCAAACTGACAAGTACTCGTATGATTTTGTTTTGTGCAAGTCATAAAAATATTTAAGCTGCTAATGATCCCTGCTTAAATTATCTACTAATTACCAGAAAATATGAGCTTCAACTGTGCAGCTATGTACTCTCAACTACAAACATATGCATATAAAGGGTGTTGCAATTGGCGCAGAAAGATTTTTGGCACCCTCTGGCGGCGATGTTATTTTCGTGGTGTCTGTTTAGCCTATCATTTGTTTTTCACTCACTGATCCCAAATCACCATGGCATCACACAGCGGACGTCAATATGCATATTCCGCATGAACGATTTGAGGGTGTGGTTATCTCTGGCTGAGTTGAGGTGAATTAGTCACCAAGATTGTGCGATTTGACCCGCTAGGGGTCTCCTAAAGTCGCAGGTCTAAGCCACGAAGCTGCAATTGACCGTTACCCTTGAGGCCAAAATAATCAAGGCCATAGCTCAAATTCAGCCAGTTCTATGCGGCAGAGTGATTGAAAATTGTATCAGTCGGATATGTGTTACCCTAAGCAGCCGTGACGAATATTTAAACGATGTTATATTCCATACATAATGACAATCGTGGGCCTTTCAAATGAAAATAAGATTATCGTCGATTCCTCACATACAGCTTGTTTTATTCCATTCCCTTTCAAAATCTACCCGCTCTTATTGGAAAACCCTTTTAATATGTACATATACATACATATCCGATATATGTACTTTTGCTTATTTCGAAAAAATAGCGAATTTCCTTGGTCAGTAATGTTTTTACCGAAATTTTTTTTTCCCCGTTCTAAGATATTTTTGGCATAAACGGCCAGCGGTAATTTACGTAAATTGATTATTGAAGTTAGTGTTCACAAATTTGTTTCACTCAAAATGCTTTAAAAATGATCGATTACTCAATTGGCAGAGATATTAGCCATCACCCACTGACTTACCCATTGACTTGCCCACAACTAAACGAAGCCTGGTGTGGCAATAGGCAGTTGTGTTAAACGATTTACACGCCCATTTGCATGGGTAAAGGTTTTTTAACGAATGTTTGTAGGCAAGCAGTTAGATGCAAAAAAAACTTCCAAGGTCGTTTAAGTAACTATTCAGCTTGCAGCTGATTTCAGTCCAATTATACATAAATAATGCAAAACTAAAAGATTTGTTTTCTTTTTGTTTGGCGCTGTAACAGCCTATATGATGTTGTAATTTTCACGCTTCTAAGCCATAAATCAAAAAGGGCATAATGCGATAGATTAAGTTTTATACGACGAGAGAGTACTTTACTTTTGAGTTTCCCACTCAGACCAAACTAACAATTGTTGTCATGAGTGATTGTCCTTTTGATTTCATAGCAATAAAAAAATATGTGACTATTCACATTTGTTGCGAAAGGTAGCAACGGCAACCCATCGCATTTTGTCATTCTCTCATTCTTCTCACTCTGACTAATTGCAAGTGTCAAATTTAATCTAATTTCTCGTTCATTATTTTTCTGGTTGTTCAAGAGCCGTAAGTAAAACAAAATGTAAGTTTAATGTAATGAATTTGTACTTATTGAACAAAATTATAAACTCTGTAATAATTTAATTCAATAAAGATTTGAGCTCGTTGAAAGGAGACTAAAATATTATTTCCATTGCGGGCCGCCAATTGCCGGGACAACAACATTTTTGTTATCTAACTGTTTGGCCGAACTTCTCCAAATAGTGATGTACATCTTGGCGTTGTCACCCAAATGAAATTATCTAGAGTTTAACGCCGCCACCGAACGGTAGATGGTATACTCTGGGCATTTGTACTGGCATTGAAACGTTCCGTACATCGCCTAACATTCTGCGGAAATTTACGATCTTACATCCTATGGTTCAGAATTTTAAGCTCTTTGCACACAAACTCACGGTCTCACTTTTTTATCAAGGAAAATGTGTCCGTCTTATCTCTCCCGTTCCCTATCCCACATAGCTCGCCAGATTGCAATGTGGCATTTTTTTTCTCTGAGTCGACAGGAAATTCCTCGTCGTACCAGTTGTTCTTTTGGGCTTCATTGGTGGCGGTACATAATGAGCGAAAAATTTAGTTCCACTGTTCGCGTATATCGGCGCCTTCTACCTATCCCTCATATCCTCAAACCAGGGATGCCTAGAAAAAACGTATTCGCGAGCAGGAGTTCTGAGTGATAAGTACGTTTAACTGAAAATCATTGGTCAAAGGTACTTAAAATGAAATTTCAAATT
This sequence comes from Rhagoletis cerasi, assembly GCA_029783565.1. NCBI lineage: Eukaryota > Metazoa > Arthropoda > Insecta > Diptera > Tephritidae > Rhagoletis > Rhagoletis cerasi. Next base: position 5,394 of record JAPVRG010186812.1, on the reverse strand, counting down.
AATTTATGTGTAGAAGAAAATTACTCAAAATCACTTATCGGTTTTATTGAGATTCAGTACATAAATTGATTAAAAAATTGAGGAACCAAGATCTTATCGATATCAATTAATCGATTTTCCTAATTTCTCTTTTTTATTCTTTTACAAGTAATCGATAAAAATCGTTGTAAGAAATTTAACAATCGAAATTTTACTATCGATTTATCGATTTTTCAGATTTTTTTATATAGAGGGTGTCCAAGAAGTATCACGACAAACTTGAGGAGAAGGTAGGTGGGGAGTGAGCTCCCTGGTAAAAGTGTAACCGTTTTTTGAAATCTTTTTTTTTAATTAAAAAAATCGGGCATTTTCATGTATTTTTATTAACCGCATATACTTTTTACTTTATTTTAAAAATTTTTTTTTATTTTGATTTACCTGCTGTTAAAGAAAATACATTAAAGCGTCCGATTTTTTTAAATTAAAAAAAAAGTTAAAAAATTTCAAAAACGGCGACTATTTTACCTGAAAATTTTTTGCTTAACAGGGAGCTCACGCCCCACCTACCATATCCACAAGTTTGTCGGATACTCCTTGGACACCCTGTATAAAAAAAATTCGAAAAAATCGATAATGATGTAATTTCGATTGCTAAATTTCTTGGATACCCTGTAGATGAGGTGCATAATTACCTCGATTGAATCGAAAAGCGATCAATCCATTTTTTTCAAGGTTTTCAAATTAGAATCTATACATAATTTTTTCGAGATTCAATACACCTGTGCAATTGTAAATCTATTCAACAAATTTAAGAATCGAAATTAATCAGTTTCGTTTTTATCATTTTTTTATTCCACATGTAAGTTTTCTTATTTGCATTCGATACATAAATCGATTAAAAAATTGCGTGAATTGAAATTTATCGTTAACAATTAATCGAGTTCTACGAATTTTTATTTATATTCTATATATATTTTTTCCTATTGATATTCGATGCATAAATCGATAAAAAATTATGACTTGAAATTTTATAGTTATCTATTAATCGATTTTTCTGAGATTTTCGTACTTATAGGCAGAATAGACGACTCAATTATAATTGAGCTATATCGATTTTAATCGATAATCATGAAGTTCAATTCGCGATTTACACCACTCCAATAAATCGTGCAAGTCTTATTCGAAAGAGGGAGAAAGATGTCTGCGAATTGTGACTACTGCGTTGATACTACTCTCTTCTCTGGTTTGAGTTTGAGTAAAATTCAAAATTTTTTGATTTTTGCTCAGTTAACTGCGCAAAAAGTACAAACTGCTAAATACACAGCACAACCGAACTGTACACAGTTCAATTTGTGCAGTTATTTGCGTCGTCTATTCTGCCTATTAGATTTGTAACACAATTTTTTTACTGTGGTTCGATACATAACTCGACTTAAAATTTTGAAGAATTAAAATATTTGGTGTTATCTATTCATCAAATTTTCCGAAATTTTGTTACTTAAATTCAATGCATATGTTTTTGATTAACATTCGATACACAAATTTTTATTAATCGAGATTTAACGTTATCGATTAATTGATTTTATCGACTTTTTATACTCGATATATAAGTTTTTATTTAACATTCAATACACAAATCAAATAAAAAATTCAATGACCGGAATACGTCTTTATCGACTAAGCGAGTTTCCGGTTTTATTGATATTTTTTCTACACATAATTTTTCGTGATGACATTCGATACATATTTATCGATACAATTTTATCGTTTGGATATGTGTTTTTTTGTTTTTCAATTTGAAAGGTGTACAAGTAATTAAGCAATTAATTGTTCATGGCTTCAATGACCGGACAAAATTTCCCACTTCGGAGCGAGTTCGAAAAAAAGTATTAGAGGTGTTTTATGTGAACATTGATTTTAATCCCAAATTTTATTCTCAAAAAATGTGTTTGTAGGGCAGATAAATTTTAAAAGCTACTTGAGAAAACGGCTCTAAGAGTTTTATTTTGTAAAAACTTTCGTTTTCTGTGCCGCTGTGGTGTAGTGGTAAGCAGTGCGCGCTTCCACTCGCAGGCCTGGGTTCAAGCCCTGGTCCAAGCAACATCGCAAAAAAAAATGTAGAAAAAAGGCTTTTTCTTAACAGCGGTCGCCCCTCGGCAGGCAATGGCAAACCTCCGAGGGTACTTCTGCCATGAAAAAGCTTCTCACAAAAATACAATCGCCGTTCGGAGTCGGCGTAAAACAGTAGGTCCCTTCCCTTTTCGTGACAACATCAAGGCGCACGCCACAAATCGGAGGAGAAGCTCGGCCAAACACTAACATATGTGTAAGAGCCAATCTATTATTATTATTACGGGATTCTCTTCCACTTCGATGTTTTTTGCTTCGATTTGATCAGACTAAAAATCGATTTCATCATTTCTAACCTCATATCTCAGCTGCGTTAATTGTATCGATGCTATTCAGTGGCGAGTTGGACTCCACTTCAGTCCTTTAAAAAAAACCTAACCCATTTTTGAAAGCAACAATAGCGTATTTTACTAAAATAAAAACTGAGGTATTACCAAAAATCTGAGTAAATGACACTAATCATTTGATTCAGTGGCATTGATGTCTTAATCATCGTCAATCAATCAGGCTGGGCATTCGAATTTGGGAAGGGTAAATAAAAAATTTAGAAGGTGTAACTCATTAACAATCAAATCAAAGAAATGTTGATTTGATTTGAGATTTGGAGTGCGCGAAAAAGTCAAAACCTTGAGAAAATACACTGGATAAAAATCCGTTACTGCTTTAAATAACAAATACTGCAAAAAAAAAATTGAACTTGAATCAACAGAAATAATGCAAAAACAGAAAACCTTTAGCGATTAAAGAGTTAAGCAGAGAAAATTCTTAAAAAAATTAACGAAAATAAGAAAAAAGTTTCTTAAACGAATTCGCTTGTAATTCAAAGAGCGAACATCCAGCCAATACTATTCAAAAGTTTTAGCTTCGCAAATCGCCAAAATATACTTCAATTAACTATTTAAGCAACAAGTGGCGCGACGAACGATTAATGAAATACCCATAGCAATTGGAAATTGCTTATTGCTGCTGTTTTTTGTCTGTTTTCTTTTGATTACATCGATGCTAGCTAGTAAACCACACAGTATGCGGTAATTTGCCAGCAGTTTGAAACGCAGACGCAACATGTAAGAAGCGTTAAGATCAGTTTAAATCGCCAATGATCTGGTATATGTACGAGTATATGGAAAAAAGTATGTGGTGATTGTGGCGCACTAACGAATCGAATGCGCCAAGCAAGCCAGCGACCGAGCGGGCAAGTGAGCTGAAGTGGATTGGTTGCGCATGCGCGTTAGCGAGCGTTGGTGAGTCAAACAGGCAAGCAGCAGAGGCAGCAACAAACGCCCCCGGGGTTAAAGTGGAAAAGCACACACGTGCATATGTAGGTACAACAGACTATTTGGATGGCTGGCTGACTTACTGAGTGGCCGCATTTTCGTTTTCAAATTGTAACAATTTTCCATTTTTCACTTAGTTTTCCTCCTCATAAATGCTCGGGTATTTCTGAACCATCTTGCTACACATGTTGCCTTATTTTTTGTTGTAGATGTGTTCATCGACTGGCTAACACAGTCGGTATGGCACAAAAGTGCGCATCATCATTTTATTTTTGCCTTTTTGTTTTACTTCTTTAATGTTATTAAAATGTGTCAAAAATCGTGATCGAGAAGTTTTTGTGTGTTTTCTTATTTTTATTTGCTCCATCTATGTAGTGCAGCAAAAACTGATGCCGCAGCGCGACAACTACAAATTGCTGTGAGGCATGCAGTTGCGACTCTAACGCTGAATGCAGTAATGGGTAGCAGCGAGGGCAGCAGATGAGCAGATGATCAGCTCAAAGTTAACCATCAGCAGTTGGCGCACAGTTCACAATTTTCGTTTTTTTTAGTATTTCGCTGGTGTTGCCACATTTCGGAGCAATACGCAATTGTAGTTGCAGTTCAATTTGCGGCAACTGCTGCAATTGCTTTCCCACACACGAATTCATAAGCATGTGGGTAAATACTGAAAAACAAAAATAAAAACAAAAACACAAATGCATTAAAACAATTTAAGTAATTTTACAACTAACAGCGGCAACGTCGCGTTCAAGCCGTGCCGCTGATCGACATTTTGCACGCAAAAAATTTAGGTAAAGAGTTTTCTTCTATGGAACGAAATTTCGGTTGATAAGGAAGTGCTTTCGATGCATTGATTTACGAGCAGTACTTTTTTCTCACATACATAGATACCTACATATGCATATAGTCATTCATAACCTTCCTACTAAATCACTAGCGTAGAAGAGAAGGGACAAATTGTGCTCTGCTCTGGTGTGCTCTTCATTTCTTTCAGCTAAGTAATTATCTTCTCTATAGTTGCCACAATTTATGCATATTTTGTATGTTGTAAAACTGCTTTTCTTTTGAGCTTATGCTGTAAATTGCAAAAAAGAAATAATAAATGCGGATAATTAATCATTCACAAAATTGAAAATCCATTTTCCTTGGCGATGTCATAATAAAGTTGGCATGTATGCCAGGAGTGAGATGTTACGATATTATTGCATAAGTAGTACATAGAAGTAGGTTTATGAACTATAGTGGTAACGTTTAGCGTTGCTCTTTGATCTTATCATACTATAAATTTTTTAATCAGTGCTCTTTGCTTGCACGATTTTTTTTTTCTGATGGAAAGTGTGATTAAAAGAGTTGCAAGCTTCGGTACAATTTGTAAAAGAAAAATATCTGATGCACTTACACTTTTTTAGTACGACCCATGGTAACTTATGGAACCAGCATCAAAGTGGATAGAACTTCACAACTTGGAGCAATCAAGGTGCTAACCAAAATACAAAGTCTGGCATGCATATGCATAACAGGAGCCATGAGAACTTGACCAACCGCATACTTTGAAGTTCTTCTACATAGATCTTACTCCTCTTAATATTCAAATTCAGACTCAGGCGAAATAAAAGGGCTCTCCTAACCAGGACCGTCAAGAGAAAATCCTGGCCCGGTCCTAAAAATGTGCCGGGCCCCCCTACCACCAAAAAAAAAATTTTTATCTAATTTTTTATTCAAATCTATAAATTTAACTAAACGTCTTTATGTTCCAAATAAATTTTCGGAAAAATCTGGGCCTCTGAATACTCTGGGCCCGGGGGGAAACGCCCCCGACCCCTTACCTATAGACGGGCCTGCTACTAACGATGACTGGTACCAACATCAGGGCAGAAGGGTATTCATAATTGTAGGAAGATCGACATTATGACGAATAAGTGCTCTGAAATTGCAATACCAAGGCATACAATGCATCCGAAGTTCAGGTTTACAAAGAGGTTTAAAACTGATCTAAGTAATAAGAAGA
>JAPVRG010186805.1:0-11373 GCA_029783565.1 Rhagoletis cerasi | reverse complement strand
CTCAATTTAAGATAAACTTTATTTTGTTTCATCATTAATTTAGGCATTTTTAATTAATAGCACCGACAAATCGATATATATACAAACAAATTTTCGGCGATGGTTAAAACAATTATAGTTTTTATATTAAATTCTTTGTTTAAAATTTATTTTTTAATGTTTTAGTATGTTTTTTTAGCATGTTTTACTCATCGTGCGAATTGATCGTTATTGATACGGATCTGAATGAATGTCCGGAACGGAGCTGTTTGTCAAATACATACGATTTCGAGTAAATGTACATTTATTAAATGCCATAGCATGAACGCTCTTCGAAAATATGTTCGAAAGTGCTAAATGTTGCATTTTAAATGCAGCAAAAACGCTACATTAGCTATTCCAAACCGAACGCACACACGCAACATTATTTATGCTTGTGTACGGTAGTACATAGGTTTCGCATACACAGCTTTTCGTATGTATGGATTGCCGATCATGTCTGTGTGAAAAATACGATTACTGTCGGCCTCGCGACATTGAGACAGCAGCAATAACCATAGCAACAGCAAAAATATGTTAATGTTTAGTTTAAATGCACATTAATTTGGTGCATTTACGGCGAGCTCATGCCCTTTTCTATGGGGATAATTCACGAGTTAATGCAAATAAACACTGTCGCGCTACCCGCCAGCCTGCGGGTAGGTCTGCAACTTAAGGTTGTACAATACGCTGCTTACACACGGGTAGCGCTCCGCTGTAGACTGCTGCTCTAAACTGCACGGTGTGGAAGCGCCCCGCTTGTGGGGTGATGCGCTAAACGCAGTTTTTCTCCAATGCCCCACTGGTGGGGTGCGCCACTGACGCCGACCCGAGTGTGCGCAAACTTATTAAATTTAGTTACAATGAAAATAATTTGAACTTTTCGGTTGTGTAGTACGCGTGTGAATGCCGCCAATTTTATTTTCACTTTTTACTTCAACTTTTACTTACATACATACATGCAACAGGGTTGCTTATTTTTAATATCGTAAATTCGTTACGTTAATGAATTACAACACAGCCATCTGTCTACCGTTTAAGAAATGATGTCCTTGTTCCAACCAACACACAAATGAGAGGTTTAAAGCAAAATGCCTAAATAAAAGGGATCCTAAGCTTATTTTGGAGGAGTTAACGATAATGGAGGAATACATAACTATAACTTATTGTGAATCCAAATCGTTCCATTGTTAGCAAGCAAGGCAATGAGCGAAATAAACATATATGCAGTTTCCCAAACTAAACAGGTTAAGGAAATTATTTGTATCTATTCCAACTATTGTTATCAATACTAAAAACTATGATACTTCTGTATTATAAATAAAAGGGCGCATGGTGCATAGCTGAATGTTACCTTTATATTCAATTGCTATGTTTGAAATGATGTGGCAACGCTACCACACTGAGTTTTTATTCTACACATCTGGCAACTGTTGTTTGATAGAACATTCTATTCTTCTTCTTATATATTTGCTTTTACACTTTACTTTGTAATGTCTAATTTTATAGTTCACTCGAATTAATAAAGTGACGAAACATACAAATTTAAAAGTGGTTTCAAAAGTTGGATTAAAAAATGAATCTTACACCGGATGATCTGAAGTAATGGATGCGCTGGCAGGGGCGATCCGAGTAGCTGTGACGGAGGCTGCACAGAATGATGCGGCAAATGCAAATCGTCCGGTTGAACCCAGACCGCCACCGTTCAGTATTGCGGAATACAGATCGGAAGACAAATCCTCAGTGCAGGATTACTTAACACGGGTAGATTGGGCATTGCAGTTGAGCAAAGTTCAAGAAGAGGAACAACATAAGTTCGTACGTCTACACATGGGGGCAGAACTCAACGCGGCGCTAAGAATTCTTGTAAGCCCGAAAGCACCAGACTCGCTCAACTACAGCGAAATTAAAGCCGTGTTGATCCGCCATTTTGATGGTCGCGAAATAAGTATGCTGAAAGTGTCAAATTTTAACAATGTAAGCAGGAGAAAAGAGAGTCCATTTCCAAGTTTGCACTTCGTTTGAAAAATGGCGCTGCATACTGTGAATATGGAGAATTCTTAGATAGGATGCTGGTGGAGCAGTTGTTGTATGGTGTGAAATCACGCACTATCTGTGATGAGGTTATAGCGAAAAAACTCAAAAACTTTACTGAAGCATACGAAATCGCGCATATAATTGAATTAACGCAAATTACCACAACAGGTTTGAAGTGTGCAGAGTTAGTGCAGCCAAGTGAGCCAACGTATAAATTGGGATGCACACCAGTCAAAACAAAAAGAAATGCAAATTCGAAAAATGCGAGTGTTGAAAAGTCGATACAGGCGGCAAAAGAAAAAGTTTCAAATTGTTACGGCTGAGGGGGGCAGCACCTTATGCCTGGGACACACATGTGGTATAGAAACTACAATTTCAATATTGTAGTTTGCCGTTGCTTAGCAACAACTACAATGATTCGTAGTATGGGGATGACACACGTGTGGTATAGATCGTGGTATTGATATTATACTACGATGTGTGTCTCTAGCATTAGAAAAGATTGTAAGTTCACTAATGCCAAATATTTTGCATGTGGGAAAGTGGGCCACATCGTCAAGGTGCGCAAGGCAAAACTGGATCAGATTTCAGAAGATGAACTTGAACCGATTGAGCAGCTGCACAGTATTAATGCATGTAAGACAGTGGACAGGAAAATGGTTCCTGTGCATATCGATGGGAAGCTAATCCAGATGGAACTGGATACGGGTGCTCCGTGCGCAGTAATTAATTACCTAACCATTAATTAATTACCATAAGGTCAACTGCATTGGACGAATTGTAGTAACCGCAACAAAGGGGGCAACATCACGACGACTGAATTTATATGTCGTCCAGGGAGATTGTGATACACTTTGCGGCAGAGAATGGATATCGCAATTTGCACAAGAAATAAACTTTACTGAACTATTTTCATCATCCAGCCAAATTAATTCCATAAGTTCGACTACGCCAATACTTACGGAAAACCAACGAGAACGGATTCAACATCTTATCGCTTGTTTTGAGGGAATTTTCAGTACGAAAGCTGGGAAGTTGAGTGGCCAACCTGCAAAAGTAAAGCTCAAGGCTGGAGCAACATCAGTTTTCGCGCGAGCACGCGAAATATCTATGGCGCTAAGAGAAGTGTATGCCACGGAAATAGATCGCAAAATTCAATGAGGTTTTTACAAAAGAGCGGAGTACTCAGAATGGGCCTCAACAACACATGTAGTAGCAAAAAAGAATGGAGGCATTCGCATCACCGGCAATTATAAGCCCACGGTCAACCCGAGGATGATCATTGACGAGCATCCGATCCCAAAAGCAGAAGATTTGTTTAATAAAATGAAAAACGCTGCAATATTCTGTCACTTAGATATAACCGATGCATACACGCACCTTACAATTGATGATGATATCACCCAGGTATTAACACTAAACACTGTGACGCATGGGTTAATGCGACCAACTCGTGCGGTATATGGAGCAGCAAATATTCCAGCGATATGGCAAAGGAAAATGGAGACAGTTCTACAGGGTGTGCCAAAGGTGTTAAATTTATTTGATAATATTTTGGTGTTTGCTGAAAGTTTCGAGGAATTGCTGAAGGTTTTGGAGACAATGCTAAATCGCATCAAATCACATGGTCTACATTTAAATAAGTCTAAGTGTGTTTTTACGACTCCATTCGGTGGAGTTTTTGGGCCATCGCATCGACGCACAGGCCGTGCACGCTCCCAAGCCAACCACATTCGAAGAGCTCCAACTGTTTTTAGGAGAACCACGTACTACAGTGCATTTATTCCGGATTTGGCGACAAGCGTGCGACCGTTGCGAGACATGTTGAAAACAGAAAAATTTTGCTGGACTAAGGAGGCAAATACAGCATTCGCTCATTTAAAACCGACGCTGGTTTCACCTCAAGTTTTGATGCCATACGACCCTGCACTACCAGTACTACTTGCAACCGACGCGAGTCAAACCGGGCTGGAAGCAGTGCTTTCACACCGTTTAGAAAACGGAACTGAGCGACCAATTGCGCATGCAAGTCGAACATTAAATACTACAGAACCGTTGTCGCAAATATTACAACCTGACAAATCACTCCCAGTACTTTGCATAAGTAGAATGGCAAACTACGCAGACTTCCTAAGCAGATTCGATTTCGAGGTGATGTATAAGAATTCAAAGGCAAACGCTAACGCCGACTACCTTTCCCATGCTCATGCGTTCCGACCGCAAACGTTGCAAATTAAGCAGAATACGGACGAATATGACGAGTTCGACAAATTCATGATTCGCCAAATAAATCAGCTACCATTGAGTTCAGATTGCATGGCCAAGGATTCCAGAAAAGACGAACGGCTCGGTAAAACAATGAAACTGCTTGAAAGCGGCCAGTGCTTGAAGAGAGTGGGTTACAAATCTCCAGAGGTCAATTACAAACTATCATCAGGGTGTTTGAAGTTCGAACATCGCGTCGTGATTCCGCCAAAATATCGAGACAAGCTACTTGACAATTTACACACATCACATATGGGAATTGTGAAGATGAAAGGGATTGCCCGCTCATTCGTATACTGGCCGGGCATAGACAGCGATATCGAGAACATGGCGAACCAATGCGATTCTTATGCGAGACAAGCAAACAGATCAGAGAAATGTAGCGATTATCTCTGGGAATATCCTAAAGGACCGTGGGAGCGCATTCATATCGATTATGTGGGGCCCTTCAAAGGAGCGATGTTGTTGATAATCTCTTATGCATATAGAAAGGGCTTGGAAGTGAAAGTTACAAAATCAATCACAGCGACATCTACAATTGCTTTGTTAGACGACGTATTTGCTGCTTACGGCGTGCCGCTAACTGTCGTTTCTGACAATGGAACACATTTCGCCTCTGCAGAATTTAACAATTTTCTGAAATCAGTCGGTGTTAAATATCACAAATACACGGCTCCGTACCATCCGGCAACCAGCGGGCAAGCAGAGCGCAGCGTGCAAACAGTCAAGAATTCTTTGAAAGCGGTGGGTACCACGAGCAGCTCATTACAGAAAAATTTGAACGAATTTTTAAGACAATACAAAAATGCACCACACTCGCCCACAGGCTTCTCGCCAGCACTACTGTTTATGGGGCGGCAGTTGCGAACACGGTTGGATTTGGTTCAACCGGAGGAAATTTTGAAGAAGGTAGAAGAGAAGCCGTACCTACAGTCCAAGAAAATGGTAAGAGAGTTCGAGCCAAATCAAAATGTGTACTTCTTGTCTGGAAATCCGCGGATGTGTAAGTGGCTCAGAGGAACGGTAAATGCACGTCTAGGTGATCTCCACTATGAAATACTCTTCAATGGAAAAGGGGTAAAGAGGCATGTAGATCAAAAAAGAAAAGCCCCCGTTGGGCCTGAGAGAACATCAACTGAAGTTGATTATGAATCGAGGTTTTCAACTAAATACAAGTCAATGGAAAGTGAAGCAGGGCCCAACGAAGCAGACGAGCAACCGTTGGCGGCTGAATCGGCGCAAAACACATCATTGGGATCTGAAGATTTCAAAGGCTTCGCAACTCCCAACACTACAATAGAGCAAGACGGTACATCCACACCGCATACAACACCGGAAAGAGCGCCGGAGTCAAGTGAGGTACCTGCAGCTCCACAACGATCGACAAGACCAAGGAAGGCTCCAGTCCCATTCTCACCGTAACTCTTGCAGAGGGAAAAATCTTATTTTTGAAATGAAGTGGCAACGCTACCACACTGAGTTTTTATTCTACACATCTGGCAACTGTTGTTTGCTAGAACATTCTATTCTTCTTCTTATATATTTGCTTTTACACTTTACTTTGTAATGTCTAATTTTATTGTTCACTCGAATTAATAAAGTGACGAAACATACATATTTAAAATCAATTATATTTATGTTTTGAGGTCGCAAGTGAAACTCAAAACATAGATTTGTACCCCTTCACTTTCGGTCCCTCATATATTAAGTTTTTTTAAGCATAAGAAATTTAATTATATAGCTTCTTACATTTTAGTACACAAAAAGAAAAGTCCACATACCTTCTCAATATTATGGCGATATGCTGGCACTGGCAACCGATGGGGATGTAATTGAACTTGCTGTATTATGTCGTTAATCATTTCAACAAAAACCAAGGATTGATTTGGTGCTAATAGGTCTTGAGCAACCTGTAAAATCCACAAAAAAAGCGAAAAACAGCAATGGCGTTGGTGACTTACATACATAAAGGGTGTCCCAGAAGTAACCTGCCAAACTTGAGGAGAAGGTAGATAGGGGGGTGAGCTCCCTGATAAGCAAACATTTTTCAGGTAAAAGTGTCACCGTTTGCGAAATTTTGAAATTTTTTTGAATTTAAAAAAATCGGACCTTTTCATGTATTTTCAAAGCATGTAAATTTAAAAAAAAATTTATTTAAAAATAGAAATGAAAATAAAAAAAGAAATTTTTTTTTATTTCTTTAAAAAATACGTGAAAAGGCCCGATTTTTTTAATTCAAAAAAATTTCAATATTTCAAAAACGGTGAAAAACTTTTGCTCATCAGGAAGCTGACCCCCCCACCTACCATCTTCTCAAGTTTGGCAGGTTACTTCTGGGACACCGTTTCTGTATGTAAGTCACCAACGCAATATGGTGAAAATATTTTTCGAAAATCTTTCTCTTTTTATACATAAAATTACATAGCGCTCTTACCAGTTTGCCGGCAACTTCATTCGGATTCACGTCGCGTATATCAAATTTAAAGGTTATTGTTTTTGGCTTGTTTTCCATATGACAGTTAATAACAGTGCCATGATCTATGCCGGTCACACTTAACTTTGGTACACGTTCAGCGCCGATACGAGTAGATCGTCTGGATTTCTGAATACGCGCTGCCTGCTTTTCCTCATTATATAATTGAGTATTATTGTTAACGATTGTTGTTGTTGTCATACTCCCACTAACAATTGTTGTTTGTGGCACGCCTTTGTTGGCAGAAGGATCAGGCGATTTCTGATAAGACGCAACAAGAGTATTGGAACCAACGTTATTAGTAATTGTTTGCACTTGTGTGTCAGTCGACGAAGGCTGATTGGTTGTTGGAGAGATTGGATTTTGCTGTGACGGAGATTGTATTTGTTGATATTGAGATGGCGTTTGTATATGAATTTGTTGTTGAGTTGGTTGACGCTGTAGAAACTGTGTTGTGAATTGTTGATTCATTATTCGCTGCGGCTGTAAGTTTTGTTGTTGTGTTTGAGTAGCCTGTTGTTGAGGTAACTGCTGAGTATTATTGATTTGTTGCTGACTGCATACATTTTGCTGTTGATTAAGATTCGGCTGTGGTGTAGCTTGCTGCTGCTGCAATAACTGATTTCGCTGAGTTATTTGCTGATTATGAGCGACATGTGGCTGAACTATTTGCTGTTGGTGAACCATCTGCTGTTGGTGAACCATTTGCTGCTGTTGGTGGGCACTTTGTTGTTGCTGTTGGTGAGAAATCTGCTGTTGAGCACTTTGTTGTTGTTGAGCTACTTGTAGCTGCTGCATTGTTTGTTGTTGGTTCTGGTTAGATTGCTGTGTCATTGGTTGATATTGTTTAACTATGTGTTGTGGAGCCGCTTGTTGATGCTGAATATGTGGTTGCTGCTGTTGTACATGTTGCTGAATTTGGACTGTCTGTTTTTGTTGTATAATGGTCTGTTGGTTTACTTGTTGTGTTACTATTTGTAGCTGGGCGGCTTGTTGTTGTGTTTGGGCTGTCTGTTGTACTGAAGGCTGCTGACTTACTTGTGGAGGCATTTGCTGGTGATGCACAACTGGTTGAACTCCTTGCTGCTGCTGTACTAGCTGTGGCTGCATCATTTGTTGTGCCATTTGTTGTTGCTGTTGTACAAATTGCTGCATCGTTTGAGGTTGTGAATTCTGCCCCGAAGGATTGAAAGGCAAATTTGGCTGTGTAGAAGGTGACTTTATTTGCAAGGTTGATGCATCTTGTGTTGGTGTTGACGAATTTTTAAGTGACGCCATCTGTGGTTGCTGAATGAAATGTAGAGCAGTTTGCATACTTCCCGAAGAAATTATTGATTGAATTGGTAACATTTGCGCATTTTGTTGGTGGTAATAATTTTGCTGCTGTTGCTGGTGCAAAACGGAGGATTCAGAATTTTCAGTTGATTTTTCTTGATCAGTCTCTCTGGCGCCCTCTGCATTTGGTTCGCCCTCAGTCAATAAATTATTTTTAGCTTTGAGTTGTTGATTAAATTGCTCATCATCATCTTCTGACTCTACTTCTCCTTCCACTTCGTCATCTTCTTCTTCCTCTTCTTCAACATTTGGCGTCAACAATTCCATTTGTTTTTGTAACGCCAATTTTTCCAATCTAGATTTCTCGTTTTGCAACTGCAACTGAGTTTGTCTTTGCATTCTTTCTTTCAGTAATGAAAAAACTTGTACTTTTAGCAATCGAACAACAGCACGCGAGTCTTCGTCGGTTATAATATTTTCTTGTGTCATATCTTGGCAAATTTGTTCGCAGTCGTCTTTTTTTATATCATACTCGAACTGAATAGCCTCATTTTCTTTGTGTTTAGATGATCGTTTTTTTGGATCGAGGAAGCGTAGCCGAAATTCTATTATGTTATTTTCGGGATTACTCAAAAACGCCTCAGTGGCGGTTGGTTCAAGGCGTATACCAATGTCTTCTTCGAAAAATTCCGAGACAAGAAGATCTTTACAACTCGGTCTGTCCTCTTTTTTTAGTTCTATACATTTTTCAATAATTTCACGGACTTTAGGATCTTCTACTTTTGCCAGCGCTGCAGGTTTTATGCCCGAAATTACTTTTTTGTATATTTGAGCTGGGCCTTTGCATTCGCTATACGGATACTCGGATACCGCCATTTCTAACATACACATACCAAAAGCGTAAACATCTACAGACTCGTCATAGTGTTCTTCGTACATTTCAGGCGCCATGAATTCAGGGGTTCCAATGACAGATTTGGCATGTGAGCGATTTTTCAATGTCGCTAGTCCTAAGTCCCCAATTTTCACGCTTCCCGTTGTACCAGTTATAAATATATTATCACATTTTAAATCACGATGAATGATCGGTAGCGGGCGGGTATGCAAAAAATGCAGCCCCTTCAGTATTTGCCTACACCAAGACTTCAGTACTTTAGGATTTATCTTTTTAAAGCGTTTAAGGTATCTGTGTGAAAATATTTGTGAAAATTTTAATTCATTTTCATATGCTATTAACTGCTTACGATTTTAATGTTCCTGAGAGCATTAGTTCAGTGACTAAAACAATGTTCTTTCTTCGAGAAACGGAGTTCTCCCAATATGTGTAGAAACGTACTATATTAGGATGTTGCAATTTCTTCAACATGTCCGCCTCTTCACGAAACCGCATTCGTTCGCTCTTTTTGACTTGTTTATCCTAATAAATAAGAATGACTTAAAAACTTGCGTTTCTTTCTATTTTGAATGTGTTTGCAAACTATTGCACTATACACCACGGCTTGTGCATGAGTTGAAATTTAAAACAAATAACATTTAAATAAACAACAATAAATATATTACATACACCCCCCTATTGTGAGTGTCGACTAGAAGTAGATAAACGACCACTGAGCGATTATCGCTTATCGATGGTATTGTGAGTATCGATTGGACGTTCAGCTAGCGACTGTGAATAGTTTTTAGTCGCTCATCCTTCTACTGCTGTTTCTGATTAGAAGGATAGGCGATTTTAAACTCTTCACAGTCGCTAATTTAACGACTAATCGACATTTACAATATCATCGACGATCGATAATCGCTCAATAGTGGTTCATCTATTTCTAGTCGACACTCGCAATAGGTATAACAGCTAATATATACCAAACCACAGGGTCTAGATGGCATTATTCCTGTAATGTTGCAGAAGACAGACCATAAGACCAGAGATTGCCTGACCTGCATATTCAAGGTCTGTATCAGGTTGAATTATGTTCCAATGTCATGGAGGACGACGCACAATGGGACTACAGCGGCCAAAAATAGTAAAAACTGACGAGAAAGTTCTGAAAAAGCAACTACAACATAGCAAAATATCCAACTAACCTAAATCAAAAATAATTTTTAATAAAAATTCATATTTGCAGTCATAGGACGAGCTTAAAGTAGATACATTAATAGGATATATAAGATAACGAACTGGTCTAGATCTAAGCTAGATGGAGTCAGTATTCAGTTGAAGCAAAGCACTTAGTATCTCGGAATTATACTCGACAGGAAACTGACGTGGGGACTCAACGCGAAGTGGCGATGAAAGCCTTGGTGGTGCTCTTTACATGCAGAGATACTGGGTTGCACCTGGGGCTTATCGCCTTCTCTCTCATACTGGTCTGGTGGACCTCAATGAAGAATTCATTTCTAAAAAGAGTTGAGTGTGCATAGGCTTTTTTTGATAAGTATGACAGGGACATTTATTGTTTCATTTTTCTCACTCTGTGCGAGTTAATGGTAGCGCTTTCGATAGAAGCAACATTTTTATATCAATCAAATTGGGGTTGAAAACTAATGCAATTCCCTTTCAAGGAAAAATATTCTTTTTTGACTTTAAAAAATAAGTAAAATATAGTACTTTTGGAAAAAAGCATGCAAAAATAAAGTTTTTCTCAAAAAAAAAAACATTCATGCTTCAATAATGCAGTGCTGTTCAAGATCTTTAACTTGAGCCAAGGTAGAAATCTCTAGGCCCTCTGGGAGGCAATTTATAACGACTTTAAAGCCAAACTTCGAAATTCCGTTTACGAGCTTTTTACTCTGAAGCTTAAAAAAATTTGAGCAAAAACTTGGCTTCAAAATCGTTATAAATTGACCCTTACAGGAGAGATTTTTACCATGGCTCAAATTAAATACCTTGAATAGTACTACAACTTGATGTTTGAGTT
Organism: Rhagoletis cerasi; assembly: GCA_029783565.1. Lineage (NCBI taxonomy): Eukaryota > Metazoa > Arthropoda > Insecta > Diptera > Tephritidae > Rhagoletis > Rhagoletis cerasi. The sequence goes on along the minus strand of JAPVRG010186805.1, from coordinate 390 downwards.
ATATAAAATCGTGACAGCTGCAAGCAAATCCTAAAAAATTAATAAATAATGCATTTTTTTGATTGAGGGGCTTAAACTTTTTTTCGTTTATTAAACCGTGAGATCGTGTTTCTCCTTTCAACATGTATAAGATTAATATAATGAAACATTAAAAAAAATTCAAGAAATCCGTTTTTTTCGAAGAACACTATTTTTGACGAATGTATTTTTTTGAGGTCAAAAGAAATGGTGGCTCAATGGTAATATTTTTCTGTTTTGTATCTAGGGCCAGTATTTCTATTTCCTATGGGGAAGTTTTAAGGAGCTTTTCGGCCGGTTAAATAAAAAGCAAACAATGTTTCTTTTTCCTCCTACGCGTTTCGATGTTTTTCACATCTTCCTCAGGGAGTC
>JAPVRG010186804.1:0-10893 GCA_029783565.1 Rhagoletis cerasi | reverse complement strand
CGTTTGAAACTCTCATCTAAATTTGAGTAATTGGTTTTTATGTGAGATGAATCTTTGATCTAAAAAAACATTATATATGTACATGCTCAATTTATTTGCTTAAGTAAATATTTTTTGCGAAATTCTATTTAAGACATTTTTTCAATAAACGTAAGTACATAACAGACAAATAAAAAAATGTGTATAAAATAAAGGTCGGCTCTATCATTTCGGGCTTGGGCGTTTTCTTCGTGCCGGGCCGGGCCGGGCCGGGCCTCACTGAAATTCTTAACGTGCGGGCTCGTGCGTGTTTTTGAAAGTGTATTTTGCACTCGTGCCGGGCCGGGCCTGAAAATTTAGGCCCGCACCCATCTCTAATTTCGACTTACCAGCCCATGGGAATTGTCTGTGCAGCTGTTCTACGTTTTGGAGCAGCAAACTATTGGAATAGGTATTTATGGCACTTTCAAATGGCAAAAGTGCAATTTACTACAATGGCCCGAAATAGTTTTATTTCAACTTAAGTAAAACTTTTCAAAAAAAAATACTTAACTTATACATAACTAGCTTAGTGAATATGCGTGTATTAATACAAAATTATGTGGGTACTTACGAGCTCTGCCTTTCACGAGCTTCCCGTCGTTGCATTTCTATTGCGGTGGTCGCAATTGTGCGTTTCTTTTCGCCTTAGCTGCCAGCAAAAAATTAGATTTCAGTTGTAGAAAAGTTCTATAGTTTTGCAAATATGTTTGCAAAATAGCCACCAAACCAAACAATTAGTTAGTGTAAGAAAAAGTGCGTGTTATAGGTTGCCAAAAAAATTTGATTTTTTTGTTTGGTTCTCTTTTAACGTAAACACGTGAAATTTAATTACAACAACTGCGAGAATAACTATAATTATGAATTACAACGTTTGTACGCCTTATATTTGCGATCCCACGCACGCGCACGCACTCAATCACTCACATTCCAGGACACACGAATCCTTACGCAATGTGGTAAACCCACAGATATTTTGTTTTATATTTTTTTTTTCTTTTTGTATTTTATGTGCTATTTTCGTTAAACGGCTGTCGATTACATTCAGAGGTTTTGATGAAGTCAATTGCTTACGGCGCGTGTTGTGTGTTAGTAGCATGCGCTGAGTTCGATTTTATATTTAGAACTGAGAAGCTCCGATTTTAGCAAAGTTTTACGGCAAAGGATATTGTTTTCGTGGGCGCTTTGCAATTATTTATAAAGTTTGCAAGTTGCTTCAGTGAGTTCGAACATAATGAGGCTGTCACTGCCTGGTGTAGCTATGCTCTGCTGCTGCTGTTGTTCCCCTCTATTAGAAAATACGGTGCCCCTTGTGCTGTCCTTTTCGCTGTGCAATTGAAGTAGGATATTAAAGCGTATTCAGCTGTGGCTATATACGAAGATGTTAGATTTTTTTGATTTTCCCCGGATCAAGTGAAGTTGTTGCTGCTGTCACTGATTTGCTATTACTGCGGCGTCCGATTATCTGATTATTTTTTTTACTTTATTTTTTTCCATATTTAAGAAATGAAAACTTCACACGAATATAAAAAATTGTGGATGACAAAAAATTATATTGAGCAATTTCAGTTTGACAGATTTGTGACCCTGGGCTGCTGTGAATCGTTTGCATTTATTGTCAGCAGGCAGATTGTACAATAGTTGTTTAAAGAACACCAATTTTAATTATGTAGTAGAATACTCCAAATTTTAATCGCAAACACAAGAAAATGTATTCCAAATTTTCTTGTTTTCTGCAACAAAATATTAATGCGATTTTTTTACACTATCAAAAAACACATCAATTGAATTTTGTCTATTACATGGTTGTTTCGAAAAGGCTTATTGGTCGTGAAATTAAATGGAATTTAACTAAACTTAAAATGCAGTTAACGGCCACACGTGCACTATGTCGATCCTCAGATGTTGGCTACGGATTTATATTTTATGAAGCACAAAAATTCGGAATCCAACTATCTCGAATTCGCACCAACGCGGACACCAACCTTTGTGTTTTCTTTAATTTTTATATTGTTACTATTTGATTCCAGTTACCTATATACATATGTATGTATATGTTTTTGTTTGGTTAAGTTGTGTTCAACCCAGTCGAAAGATTTTTAGCGAAACAAAATTTCTAGTTAGCCTTTTTAACAACGTTTCATACGCACAGACGCAAAAACGACCCCTGCAGTCGCAGGCATTGATTAGCAATTGCTCCTTAACATTTCATCTCGCACCAATGTCGATTTATTCATTTCGCTTAATTGTATATAATTTCGGCGCTACTACGTCGAGTAGCTGTTAACACTACCTCAGTTTTTATTTATTCAGAATTTTTATATTCGTCTTTTTTGTAGATATCTATGTCGTGTATTTAATTAATCCTTGCAATTTATGAGAAAACAAATGCTTAAGCATACTGTTTAACGACTTGGTGTGGTTTTTTACTGACTATGTTGGTTTTTGATCTGTAAAAGAAAATACGTGTAAAATTAATACAATGTTTAAAATTAGGTAGAATATTATTTATTTAATTTACATTAGTCTAGAGAAATTAGTATTTTTACAGACTAATCACTTCTAGATTAAGTTTAAAATGACATTTATTATCACTAAAACTTAAAAGTGAAACGTGAGAATTATAATTCTGCCTAAGTATTGGTTCACTATATGCTTAGGGGGTTCTGTTTGTAGCCTCAATAAAAAGCTTGCAACAACGTAATTGTAGAGTTGCCTTATTCGCTTTAAAGATATTGCATTGGCATTTTATGATTCCGGATAAGAGGTTATAGGCAGACATAATAGATATTCTGTCCGACAGTGCTTGTAGTCCCAGCGTTTTCCTTCTTGATTCCTAACGCGGCATACCAGTAAGGGTGCCAGCAGGGGCTTCATTGAGAGTACCATTAACAACGCCAGTAGCGGCAGTTAGCGCTACAGTCGGGCCTACATAACCGGAACGACCCAGATTCATATCTGGCCAAGGACTGTCACTCCCGCATCATTCCTCACAAACTCTTTGGTGCATTTGTATGCGGTTACAAAAAAAACAACCAATAGGGGCGCCATCGGTTGTACAAGTAGGGGTACTACAAGGTGCACCATTAGGCCAGTGCCTTTTATTAAGCGCGAATTTAGTAAATTTCTCCCAGATCATATCTAGTATAGGGATTCTATATGACAGCTCATTATTCCATAAAGACATTTCAGACTAAAAGGATCCCTGAAAATTGCATAGTTTCGTTTTATAACCCCTTTTAAGGGTTTTTTCATTTGCAATTAATTTTTACCTAATCCACGGCAGGAATTTCAGCACCAATATCATTGACAAGTCCGGTACTGATCTTTATAGGATTGTACTATTACCGAAAAAGAAAGATTACATTTTGTTGTTGAAAAATACTCGTGAATACATACATACATATATGTATGTACGTATCGCCATAAAACGCGAAAAACTATTTCCAAGCACATGTTAATCATATGGGCAAGGAAAACTTTACATTCGATTTTTTCATCAAATTAAATTAAAATTTTGTTGCAGCTTTTTCTGAAAGGTAAATAAAAGGTCTGTGAGCATTTTTAGCGCATTATTTCAAAAATGACAAATGTTGAGTTGTGACTCTTTTGAAGATGGTGTGCGACATGTATTCATACTTAGTCTGTTTTTTTACTTGTCCCTAGTCCGCTTAAAAGGATTGTAAATGTGTGTACGGCACCGACTTCTATCTGAATCCTGTATACCGGGCGAGGAATTATGCTTTGTTTGTATTTATTAAAAAAGTAGTTTTTCATAAAACAATTAAACATAAACAAATTATTACTTTCCCAATCTTGGGTGAAAATTAACCAAAAACCATAAAACTGGCTATTCCCAATTTTAATTACATTGCATTTCTGCTGTCAAACATTAACAAAATCCTTAATCATGCACTAAAGCAGAGCACCGCAACAATCACCACAGAATGCACCATGAATGCACCCGTTTTTAATATTCAGTGCAATACGAGAAAGAGCGAAATATAAACACTGGAACATTTTTTTCTCTTCGTAAACCATATCAACTTCATGCAAAGTGAATGAGATAGACAGCAGGATCTTGTGATGCATTGCGTTTCATTTCCCCCATTGATTTTCACTTTTGCTGCAGTGGCAAATTGGTGCCGCCACTGCCCAATGCAGCAAGTTGCAACATACGTATGTATGTACGAATACACAATTAGATATGCACAAAGACAATTTTCAAATTGCAGAACGGATTTAAAATAAAACTCGGATGAACTTTTGTTTAATGTAAACAAGTTAAGAACGTTCATAACAAAGCGAATTTATTTAATTCGCCTTGGATCATAACTTTGCTTAATTAATACGAAATTAGATATTTCACTACATGCACACGGATGCAAAGCCGCGACAGCAAAAACAACAAACAAAACACACTACGTACGTAGGAGACGATTAAAAATTAGGCCATCGAACAAGGAACCGCATTACACAAGTTTTTTTCTGGAAACTTTTTGTTAATATTTGATTTTAGGTATTGTAAAAGCAATTTTTAAATTGCTTAGACTGAAAATGCAATTACCAAGATACAAAAAGTTACTTCCCATTGGGAAACTACGTTAAAGTCAGCACTGCTTTTTGTCGTTCTCATAACTTTTGCATCCATACAAATCATTGCATTACAAGTAAAGATGTATGTTATTTTCTATTACATTAGGCAAAATTTGATTCCACAACATCGAATGATAGAGTACAGGTTATTTCACATTACCAAAAATATGCAAAAGATAATTCTTTAACCATTTTGGTTTTGGAAAAACTCACGTCTTGTCTACACTTTGATGTCACTAGATATATGTACATGTAGGTATATTGCTTGTAGGGAAGCAGGTAAAATCACAAAATCAGACCAATCTTTCTTAAATTATCATTTCTTCACTTGCACGAAGCAGGTCGTTTTTATTTAAATACTACTTATTTTAAATAGTATTTACAAATTGATAAATTTTATGTCACAAAACACCAGGAAACCCCGTCTCGTCGACCAGACGCAGTTCAGCTATACGAGAAGACAAGATAGAAAGAAACAGCCGATTTTACTCGTTTATCAATGAGATTATAAAATAAACACCCTGTGGACAACAACAAACAAAACTGCAGTGATTGTGACAAATGCAAATTCTAAGATAGTGAGGCACTGCAGCCTGAGCAATTTCTTACAGCATACCGCCTTAGTGCGAACGAGTCCACAGGTGTGCAGTGAAAAAAGCAAACTGGAAAATTAGAAGCTAATTCCCAGAAATTTTACTGAACAAAATTGCATTATGTGAAGTGACCGGCTACTAAATGAAAAATTGGTTGTCTTGTATAAATTAAAGCAACTATGCAGCTAAGCTAATTAATAACATATTCAAAATATAAAATGACTATTCCTGTTAAGCTAATTTAAATTTGCATAACCATATTTTTCGTAACTTATTTATCAATCGCGCAATGGTACTGTGCATCAAAAGATATTCAAAAACCCATTATTCAGTGCAATGCAACATTCCAATTGGCCTCAAATTGGTAATCATTTTGCTATTTTATTTAGCTGTCGATTCTACTTTGCCGTCACAAGTTTTGTGTGTACACGAATTTGCACTTCCTTCGCATATTGCATTCGTTCGTTTGCGCCTTGGCATGAACTGTTTGTCTCATTTTAACACGAAGATTAGAAACATGCTTCGCCTTTTTTCTTTAACACCAGAAGGAGCACACCCTACAAACACATTCAACCGAATCTGAGTGGATTTTTTCCATTCACAGACACCGATGATATGAATTTTCAGCTCTAATAAACCACTTGTATTTAGTCGAAAACTACGATTTTTCACTTTTTTCAAATACTTTGCGAAACAAATTACCGAAACTGATATCCTTGGGGATTATCTTGGTCATAAATGACCGAAAAATCGCAATGTTCTATAGCTGCACCACACCAAATCACTGTTTCAAGCAAGAGAAACTACGGAAAATATTCGTCTGACTGGCTCAGCGTTGCCAAATGTAGCAAAAGTATTAACAGAGTGTGACGAAAGTTTTACAATTACAAAAAAGTGTAGCAAGCTTAATTAAAAATTAGCAGCCTATGCATTAAACTATTTTATTTTATACTTTGTAACGTTTTTTATATACAAAGTTTTACCACTGATATAACAGTATTCGACAATTTTGCTCTGGCACAGGGCGCCTCAGATGAGATAGAAATCAAAGGAACACTAATGAGAAATTCTGATATACTTAACCGTTATTTTTATACAAAATGTTTGACATTTAACTTTTCCAACACATAAATGTGTAAATTAACACAAAGTTTGAACAAATATCAAATAAATAGTGCTAAAATTATACTAATTTTGCCGCACTTCAACCTCACGGAACTCAGCTGGATCCGTAAACCGCACCGTGAGAATATAAAAAATTGAAGGGAATGGTATAAGACACAAAAACGCATAGTGATGTCCCAAAGCGATGATTCCATAAGCCAGCAAAAGCCAATGTACAGCTAAAATATGCAGAAGTATTTTAAACATTTTCTACTCATTAATGCACATATGTGTACATATGTATATCCATTTTAAGTAGATATTAACTTACAAATTATGACAAAATTTTTTATTTCTAATAATGACGAGCGTATCAACGCTTTAAAGGACTGGTCCAATTTTACCGAATAATGTATCGCATTTGTTATCATAGAGATTCCAATACTCAAATATGGAAAAAACCAATCTGCAAAAGAAAATATCAGCAGGATAGGCATTTGAATAAAATTTCAAATATTTACAAATAAGACCACAAGCAAGCGCATGTATCGAGGTCAAAAGCGGCAGGAAATAAAGAGCCGCATATATGGGCGATTTTCCACGCACATCTGTAATAGCGCTAACAATTGGCCGTATGAGAAACATTGTGGATAAACACAGGAAATAGAAGACAAGTACGATAGTTTGACTGCGGGATAATTAACAAATTTGTATCAATCTTTAAATTTTATTTTCCCATTTGGGCTTAAAATACTTACAGCGGATATACTGCTTCCTGTGTGCAATGCAAACGTGTCTCATAGTTTGGACTTGGATTGTAAAATAACGTATACCAATCGGTAAAATTACGTACGCCGCAAGAATGCAAACGAAATTCCCACATCGGTTCCATAAGCAAAATGGAAAGCGTAGCAGAAAGTGCTACCTCAATAAAAGCACAGGCGGTAAGTATCAATTGCTTGCGTGAGAATCTAAAAAAATAATAATTAATAAATTTGACCTTTTATGTGGTTTTGTACATTCGCTTACTTGCGATCCTTCGCATGTAGATCGATAAAAAAGCAATGCAACATTAGCGGCAACATTGCCATAAATCCCAAATAGAGCCAAGAATAGGTGTTCAATTCATCACGACAGGGTGCACAAAGGTAGGACTCATTTACACGGTAGCCACGCTCACATGCTCCACAATCGGACCAGCTTCCATTGTCGTACAAAGTACGACCACAATATTGGCCAGGACAACGATCCATTTTGATGGATGCAGCTATAACTATTAAATAATTTGTTCACATTTGTAATGGATAAGAGAATTTGAGATCCAATATTTTGTTTATTTTATTAAAAATTAAATCTTGTTTACTTTTTTGAACAGCTGACTAGTGTGCTCTTCTTCTTTGGCGTTGGGCGTTCACAGTAGACTAGAGCCGGCTTGTTTTACTTCAAAAGCGGCAGATGTCGAAAGAGCTAAGGATTTTTTATTTGCCCCAGCAAGAACACAATCGAGTAACTTTCATGGAATTTAACCGGGTGCTCTACCAGAGATTTCAATGAGTTTCTACATAACCAAATATACAAGATCGCGTAAGAACGCGTCGTTGTATTTGTAATTGCTTTTGAGAAAAAAGTTGCTGAAACCGGGTTCGTCAGCTGAGCGTTTGTTTACATCACAAGCACCACTATTTTACACGTTTTATTAACTAAAGAAGAGTTAATTCAACACGAAAACACATTTTAAATTATTTTAATGAGTAATTTTACCTAAATTGTGTGCTTAAAGTGGCTGACAATAATTTTAGTTAATTTTGGTTCTCGCTGTTTTCTTCGTTTTGTTTACTTTTCGCTCGTTTGACAGAACCCGCTAAAATCGACTTTTTTCATGCCCTCGTTCTTACGCGATCTTGTGTCTTTCGTTCATGGAGTTTCTATGAATTTCTTAAGGCCGAGCTGACAAAACTACCCGAAACTCTTGTATACGTGAGATATTTTATTCCTTTCTTACTAAGCGTAAGTGTTGGAAATGGAAATGTAGGAACGAATCAACGATAAAAACGACATCATCACGATAGTCGGGTCTACGTAACCGGTACGACCCGGACCTATGTATTTCTATCCAAGGACTGTTGTTGTTTTTGGTGAATGATGCTTGGCCAGATATGAATCCGGGTCGTTCCTGTTACGTATACCCGACTGTCGTGGGAACGGGCCAAGGACTTTCACTCCAGCTGATTCCCCAAAACCCCTTTAGGGAATATTTATGCTGTTAAAACAACATAGAAACGACAACACCAACGGGAATACATCCGAATCATTGAGTTTTTTTTTTTTTGAAAAATTTTAATTAATAAATAATTAAATACTGCACTATTCGATTTCTCCACATACAAATCAGTTATATGCTAATACTCTAATCCTAAAGTTCCAGTTCCTTTTGTGCAAAGTTTAAAATGACTGAAAGCAGACCCGCATCTTCCAGATCGAGAAGATCTTTCCGCATTTGTTCATTTTTTCGGTGCAAAATCATCTGAGGGCACATGGAAATAATCAACTCAAATAAATATTTCACTATAAAAAATTAAAGAACCTACTTTTTTCATTTGATAACGTTTTCCGACATCTCGACACAAAGCCATCGCCACAGCAGCCATATGCGGTCGCTCCAGATTAATGCAAAGCTCAGCAAATTCAAATAAATTTAACTTGTGTACTATTGGGCAGCTCTAATATTCAAAAATAATATACATATATACACATATACACACAAATGTAGGAAATCTTCTCTAGCACGCACCTGTAAGCGAAATAGAGCCTTTTGCAATACTTCCTCCTGCTCAAACGACCTCGTCTGATTAGCTGTTTTGAAGGGCTGCCATAATACACATTCCCACGCCACTATTAAACCTTCTGTATGCAACAACTTGGGTTCACACGACAACACATCCACAAGGGCATCCAATTCACGCACCATATTGAACATTGCCATGCGCTTCAATATGCCATTCCAAATTTTCGAATGAAATATGTCGAAACCAAGACAAATGTTCGCTAATATCTCAAGAGTATGCGGATTTTGAGCATTACGTTGCCAAATTGTCTTCAATATGTCGATTTTGTTGCAGTTTGTGAACTTTTCCAAACTCGAATTATAACCCAACTGCTTCAACTCATGTACGCACTTAATCGTTATGTACTGCTTTTGGCTGAGTATGTTCTTAAAAGACTCGCTGCCATCGTTTAACTTTGAGAAGCATTCGTACATTTGTAACTGTTTACTGGTGTTAACACTTCTACGTTCATTACAAAAAAAAAATATGGTGAATATAAACAGTATTATTATAAGCCATTAGAGAATCAATACCTACCCATCAGCAGGAAAAATGTGCGCTACTAAAAATTCTATAGCTTGCTGCTTAGGCCAACTGTTGAGTATATAATTGGCTCTGGAAAAATATAAGAATATTTTGTTTGAAATTATCGCTAGAAGCACTTAATAAATCTTTCACACCTTATAACATTTTCGGACGCATTACCCGCATTCGTTTCCTCCTCTTCCGCTAAATGGTGATCTTCGAAGAATGTCTCCTCAAGCATATTCGCGCTACCGGCATCGACTGTAAAAGCCAGCCACTTTTGCAATAACTGAAACTGTATTGCTTGCAAGTCCAAGCCATGCAGTACGGCGATTTCTTTTGCCACTGTATTAATATCCAATTTACTCGATTTCAAAATCAACTCATGGTGGTAAAGACTGTAAATAAGTTCAGTTGGATGTTCAACTAGCCGCAAGAGTTTTTCATCGGTGAGTCCATAAATGTAAAGCAAGTGCTGCGTCTTAAGTATAGGATATTTACGCTTAATTTTAACCAATTGATCCTGATACTTTTCATTCGTTATAAGTTCCTCATGCGCCAGTGCATATTTGTAGCATTCATAAGAAGCTTCAACTTGGTCCGCTCCATCAGGTGCATAGTTTGCAACAAAATAGAGTATCATAAATGTTTTAGATGGATTAGTGACATGCTTGACCAGACGCAGTATCTATGGGGTTAGGAAAGAGGTGATTATTGAATTTGAAACGAAAAAAGAAGACGATCTTGGGTCGGCTACATACCGATTGTAGGAATGCGTTATTTGTGGGCTGTAAATGCCATATTTCTGACTCGTTTTTCGTTTTATATTCGGCAATGGAATTCTTCACGGCGGACATACATAAGTAGTCGCGCACTTTTGCAACATCATTTGAGCCTTTGAGTACAGTGTGCATTTGCATGAGAGGAAACCAGCTTTCACAATTATCGACGCTAAGCTCGTTATCTGGGAGTGATAATAATAAACATTAAGAAAAAAATCTAATCGACGTGCAGTAATAGATGAAAAATTTCCCCAAATGTGAGATGGTAGAAATACATAATCAACCTTATCGCCAACTTCACGTGAATAATTCGTTCCCATAATTTAACACGCAAAACAAAAACAAATTGGGAAAAATTGTTTTTGTGTTGCTTTATAATTTTTGGGAATATATGTTCACGTGGAGTTCGCGATAAGGCCGAATGTTTTTGCTAATTGTTTTTGTTGTGAA
>JAPVRG010186803.1:0-14695 GCA_029783565.1 Rhagoletis cerasi | reverse complement strand
AGGGAATCGCCCTGTCTGAAACCTCGTTTGGTACCAAACGGCTCGGAGAGGTCCTTCCCAATCCTGACGGAGCTGGTGGTATTGCTCAACGTCAATTTACACAGCCGTATTAGTTTTGAGGGGATACCAAATTCAGACATCGCGGCGTATAGGCAACTCCTTTTCGTGCTGTCGAAAGCGGCTTTGAAGTCGACAAATAGATGGTGAGTGTCGATCCTCTTCTCTCGGGTCTTCTCCAAGATTTGGCGTATAGTGAATACCTGGTCTATGGTGGATTTACCAGGTCTAAAGCCACACTGATAAGGCCCAATCAGTTCGTTGACGGTGGGCTTCAGTCTTTCACACAATACGCTCGATAGGACCTTATAACCTATGCTTAGCAGGCTGATTCCGCGGTAGTTGGCGCGTATGGCGGGATCGCCATCACGCAACACGCTCGCTAAAACCTCGTAGCCTGTGCTTAGAAGGTTTATTCTGCGGTAGTTGGCGCGTATGGGAGGGTCGCCTTTCTTGTGGATTGGGCAGAGCAAACTTAAATTCCAGTCGTCGGGCATGTGTTTACCTGACCATTCTCCATCAGCTCCTCGTCGCGGTACTTGAATAGCTCAGCTGGAAGGCCGTCACCTCCAGCAGCTTTGTTGTTTTTCAGACGCGTAATTGCTACTCGTAGCTCGTCGTAGTCAGGGGGTGGGACATCGACTACATCATCATCAACTGGGTGTTGGGGTAGGTTTTCTCCACTACTTTCCGTGCTGCTGCCTTTGTTCTTACAGGAGTTCGCCCTGGTTTTGAAACTTTCCGTAAGTCGCCTAACTCCCTCGTAGAATTTTCGAGTGTTTTTTCTGTCGTTCAGCATTTCAATCTCTTGGCACTCCCATTTTTCGGCCTCTCTCTTCTTATTGCGGCTAACAAGTCTCGCTTTCCGCTTCAGCTCCCTATAGCACCCAATCGCAGCCTGGCCCTGTATTCGGCATCGTTTTTTCTGCAGCTTCGTGACATTCCTCATCGTATTCCTTCTGGTTATATTAAATTAAAAAAAAAAGTGATTTAGCCTATAGCGCACCGTAGCTGGCTTACAATCTTTCCCAGCATTTATGCGATATATCGACCAAATTGATATATTAGTGCGTGGCATTTGTACGATATATCGTACACTTTTTTTTATGAGTTGTTTATTTTTTTTTAACCAACAACTTTTATAAAAAAGTGAATAGGGCTAATAGGCTAATATGACGTTTTAAGATGGTAAATAGCAAAGTTTGCAACCAACTCTAGTAAAAACTAATCTTTTAATAATAGGGTCTGATATAAGTGCATATATATGAAAAAAAAGTATTCTGTTTTTTTTTAAGTCTTTACTTTGAAAAGATAAAAGATATCTCGAAAATCAGATCCACTTTTGGGCATGTGACAACGTTCCAACAAAACATTTAAAAATCGTCAAAAGCCACAAAAATGTTTTACGATATATCGTATAAATGCTGGCAAAGGGTTAAAAAGAAAATTATTGAAAGTTAACGTTTTCGGTGGCTAAATGCATGTACACTGTGACCGAAACTTCTAAATAAACTATCCTTAAATCAACTTTTTAATGTGGATACATTTTTTTTGATTATATTTGAGGATATAACTTAAAGGATCACATAGTATATATGTCTTATATCGATGGGATAGATCTCTTTATATCATTTTGGCAGACATGCATTCTATAACTGCACAAAAATTTAATTTTATTCCCAAGGATGAATGAGAATAGTCCCTTCGTCTTTTGCATTTAGGTTTATATCCTGCAGAAACTTAGTGTTGTGGCAAACAGAGGCCAAATAATAAAGTAACTAGCTGCCTTTAAATATAATCTTTATACTTCAAATTGCAATTGTTAACCATTTCATCTTTTTAAAATACAGTTTTTATTAATAAAAACTACTTTGTTTTTGTATGAACATATACTGGTAACACTGTAAATTGTGTGGACGCAGAGACACACAGTGTAACGTGTGCGGCCAAAAATTTTAATTACAAAATTTTTAATATTTTTAATATTGATTTTATATTGTTAAGAATTTTTAAAATTCTAGAAAACATTAGGTTCATGAGTATTGCAATTATATGCAAATTTGATCATTAAAATAAAAGAAATATCCAAAGCTAATAAAAAATTTTATTAGAGGTGGCTCTGGCAGTGAATTCATTGCAATTATATCATAAAAACACCAATATACCAAGTTTCATCAAAATCGGTAGAACTTTTCTATATAAATGTCTGTCTGTCCGCCCGTCCGTCCGTCTGTGTGCACGATAACTCGAGTCAAAATTGAGATATCTCAACGAAACTTGGGAGGCATACTTCCATTGGTATAAGGACAGATGGTATTGAAAATGGGCGAAATCTGTCAATAACCGCGCCTACCTCCCATATAACGGTAGTTTTCAGAAATACAAAAACTGCGATATTTTAGTAACTACTGAAGCCTATTGACTAAAAATTGATATTTGCAATGACATATTAACGAGTAATAAGAATATTTAAAATTTTTGAAAAAAGGGGCGTAGCTCCGCCCACTTATGGATTTATATGTATACCTCGGTAACCGCTATACCGATTTCTACCAAACTTGGCACAGGTGTTGACCTAGGTCCAACCTAGAAAATTGTTGAAAAGTTTTCAAATCGGATAATAACCACGCCCAGTATCCATATGACGGCAATTTACAGAAATACGAAATACGAAAGCTTATTTACTCAAAATTTATGTATCTCGGTAAAAGTTTTATGGATTTCTACCAGACCCGTGATTAATAAACTTGACACAAAAAGCAAGCTTTTGAAAATGTTTAAAATCGGGCTAAAATCACGCCCACTTTTCATATAATGGTAAATTTCAGAAAAATGAAAACTTAGATATTTGGAAATTTAAAAACGACAATTTACTCAAAGTTAGTACTCACAACAATCTCTTAACAAGAAGTAAGATTTTTATGGACTTTAGGTAAATAGGCGTGACACCGCCCACTTATGAATACTTAAATTTATATCGGTAACCGTTTTATCATCTTTCTCAAGGGGAAGAATTTAGATTTCAACGTTGGATATTGGCGTAGATTCTTTTTCTCAAACGTGTTACTGTTTTGCTTGTTCAACTGTGCTGTTAACTTTCTGATGCCAGGCCCTCCGATTTCATGCTAACTAGCTTTTGATCGTTGCTATTAATAACGTTGAAAGGAATTCTTCCATTCAACCCATTTTTTTTTTCAAATACCTGCACGCCCACTGTTAAATGTGAATGGAATTGGTGTGGATAAAGGGAGGGGTTCGATGGGACCGATAAACAATGAAACATTTCGATTGAATTAAATTAACTCCAATGCAAATTTTTTCTTATCTATAAATATTTTTTTTTTCTTTGTTCAATTATTATCCATATTTAGCATGAATGAGAGTTCGTATTCTCTCACCAATACATCCATAAGTTTTGTAAATGAGAGCGTTAACCAGTGACTATCATACTGCAAATACTACCGATTACACTGGTTCCCACACAAGAATGATAGAATACAAGATTGCGCCAATCAGAGAGAATTTTTAGAGTAATTTGTGTATGACGTCACACTGGTGCAGTTGCGTGAGAGAAATGTTATCTCTTCATCGTGGCTATGTTCACAATCGCCGATTGCACAAGTGTGACGTCATACACACGCTGATTCTGTCAAATTCACTGAGAACGGAATAGCGGTACCGAGATGGGCGCCACCTCTTTATTCTCTACATCGTGGTTCCCACACATGACCGAGCCGATATACATACATACGTACATATATAGTTAATACGGTACTATAGCTCAATAGTGGAAAACTGCGTTTTTAGTTTTTTAACCCTAGAATCATAAGATGTTTTCGTAATCCGTTAATCATAAGGTACGTAAATTTTACGCACCATGCCGTTGAGGTATGTTATTATCTGTTATGTATACATAATACTCGTATGTATGATTGTAAAATATTAGGCGTATTCTCGATCCGTTGCATACTGTCTAGCATGGTGATTTGATAATTTTGTTGTTGATTCATTCGAACAAAAACAAAATTATCCAGTCATGCCATTTATGCTATTTATGCACTATGCTTGACAGTATGCCACGGGTCGAGAATATCCCTATTGAGTTTATTGAGTAAAAATACAAATTTTTTTTCATTCATAAAAAAATTTATTGAAGATGTGATGTACCAACACATAGTATTTTAATTTGGTGTTCACGAAACAAGGGAGCTTCCTTACATTTGGAGCAATATGTAGTTGTCATTCGTGTTTGTGCAAAAACTTTTATTCTGATTAAGATCAAAGCTGACGCTGCAAATTTGTGTTTTATTTTTCTTTATTTGAATCCAAATTATGCAAATACTAAGTTGTTAAGAACGATTTATAAAAAGTTTAAAAGTTTGTATCGAAAATTTAAAATTGCTCTAAGTTATACATATATACTCCAAGTCCTCTTTTCCTTAACTACTGGTGCTTTTAATTTAAAAGACCTTATTTCATGCAGAAAAAAAAAGATTTCGCGTTCTAACCTCAATTTCTTTAAATTTATTTGTTTTGGTTAAAAAAAAATTGTATATCATATCTTTAAATTGAGTGTAAATTACGTACATTTACGTGGATATGTAAAGTGGTTTACGACTTGCGAAAACAATTTTAAAAGTATAAAAAATGCACCTAACGCAAACCTTAACACAAAAATCGTCTCACTTCATAGGTCCTAACATAGTCTAAAAATGTGCAAAAGACTATATTAGTGAATATATTGCATAAAAGACCTGTGTGCTACACGTTCTTTGAGGTAGAAAAAATGTAGGAGATCTACTACTATTTCCTAATACGGGGTTCATTTCTTCCCCGATCCTCGCGTACTTCCAAAATACAACATTGAGCTTAGAGCGTACCTAAAGGCGCTGTCACAACGTACATAACCTTTACTTATTGCATCATGAGCACGTAACACAAAAAAGTAACGGTTATTTTAATGCAGCGTATACGTAAAATTTACGTATCTTATGATTCTACACGCTCGGAGTTTTTCAAAAGGACTATGGATTACAGATGAGATAAAAATTAAAAGAAAATTAAGAATATTTTTTTGTAAATAATAATTCATGTTCAAGTCATGTGGAAAAGTCCCTTGATTTTTTACCTATTAGCAGGGACCGTAACGGTTATGATCTTTATAATAAAAATCATAATTTAACCGATAAAATTTGATTTTTAGTTTTCAATCAAAAAATAATCGTTATTTTTGATTTTTATTTTTTCGATCATACGGTTCGTTATAAAAAATCAAAATCAAACACTAACGATTATTTTTTGATCGAAAAACAAAAATCATGATATCTAGCGATTATTTTCGGTCCCTGCCTACTAGATTTGCATTTGAATTTTTTTGTATTTTATCTGTAATCGCAGAAATTTTGGTTAATCGAATTTACTCAAAACGCCTTGTCTAAAAGTTGTACTCTGGTCCTCATGGCCTTATTTAAGTCGATTGCGTTAAACTAATAATAAGATACTCGTATTTCTATCAATTTATTCGAAGTTTTTATAAAAGATAGCTGCATGTTCTGGCATGCTTTGTTGAACAGCACCAACAAAGAAAACAAGCTGTACACAGTAGTATGCTTTTTGGATAG
This sequence comes from Rhagoletis cerasi, assembly GCA_029783565.1. Taxonomy (NCBI): domain Eukaryota; kingdom Metazoa; phylum Arthropoda; class Insecta; order Diptera; family Tephritidae; genus Rhagoletis; species Rhagoletis cerasi. Next base: position 9,017 of record JAPVRG010186803.1, on the reverse strand, counting down.
CCGTTGAACTGATTTCACACCTGATCACATTAAGTTCCTTCATAGAAATATGCCAAGATTTCTAAACGTTTTTTTGTCCATATTATGTGGGCTCTCATACATATTTGTGAAGGCACGCTTGTTTGCAAGCTTTGTGTTCTAACTACATGCGTCCAATTCGGAAGATGTTCCTTAAATCTGATAGACTGGCAGTGTAAAAGAAGTACATATTAAAGTACATAGCACCGTACACGTGATAGAAGTGAAACTTCTTAAAAATTCGGAAAAATTAAGAATAGGTGAGAAACAGTGAGAAAATCTTAAAACATATGTATAGTACAAAAAATTTATTGTCAAATTTGATTACCGGTGCAAAAATAAATCTTTTGGTATATTGCACTTAGTTGTAGAACATTTCCTTCATAGTGAATTTTTCAACGACAGTGTCCATCAATAACTGTTATCTTCGGTCCCTGGTAAAAACTGTTACTGGTTTTTACTGGATAGTGCGTACAAAAACACAACTATTACCACGAGTAAAGGCCGTCACAAATAGGCGCGGTACGGTACCGCGCGATATAATCCCGTATGACATGTTTGCTCTTAGCACGCTACTAATTCTCCCATTTGCTGTATATTCTTCTGCCGCAGTGTACTGTAATTCCGAAATTCCATTTTTTGAGTGATCCTAAGCACATCAATGGTATAAATCAACGTATATCGTACGATATTGTACCGCACCTTGTCTGTTTGAGGGCACCTTAACATCCCCTGCAAAAAGTGGGACTAGCGATGTCATTGGACCTGACCACCTGTGGTCCAATGCTGCATAACAAAACTACTTCGTTTGGACCATGAACTGAACATAATAAAATTCTGCATAAACCTTGTATTTCAATATTTATTAAGGTGCTTTTTAAATTTAAATAATAAAATTCATTATTAAACAAGTTTTTCTTCAAATTCCTTTAATAATGTTCACATTCGGCAACCGAATAAAATTTCCGATGAACCACAAAGAGGTTGTGTTCAACGCATATTTGAATTTTTTACGTTTGCCGTGGTCAAGGTCAGCTTAACAAGTTACTAGTATGCAACCTGGTCCTTTTGTACATACTTTGCAACGATTTCCCATTAGACAACCTGGTCCTCTAATATTTGCATGGTGGCTTATCACACTTACATACATACATACATATCGTTACCTTAATATAGAAAGGCTCTAACTCACAAAAGCCCTAATTAAAATACAGTTTGAAAGTTTAATAAAAAGTAGAGTTCTCCAGTTCAAAATTTCGTCGAAATATTTAATCTAGTACTGTAGTATTTGTTCTTTCCTATACTATTAGATGGATTGTAAGTTATCTGACCGCTTTTGGATGAATCTGAATTCCAAATGAAAATGAGTTAGGGCCTTTCTATATTATATAATAGTGGCGTTTTTTTTGTAAGCGAGCGTGAAAAAAATGCTCAACTCGGTTAAAATTTCCCTGCAGCTACATAAGCAACCCTGTTGGCATTTGCTATGAAACATGTGATTAGTTGAATGCGATTTATACACAAAAACCAACTGAGATTTTAAATTTCGCGAGGTATTTGTGTAATATATATATTTGTTTAAAGTATTCATCGAATACATAAGGAAACAAAAATGTCCCAAGTACTTTTTCATCAACAATTCACAATAGAGCAGTTTTTTCACTTAACAACACTACGCACCAGGTCGCGTATTTTTTAACCGACCTGGCTGAACTCTCATAAATAACCGAGTTTGTGTTGTTGCTTTGCATGTATTTCGTTACTTTACCGAGTGTTTTTTGGAGCTCGGTTAGAAAAAATGCACCTATTATTACATATTATGTACATGTGTGCATATGTACGTATATACGCATAATGGAGTGGCCGGCATAGTGACGAGAACAGCGAGGAAAACAGAGGCAAAATCACTTTAATTTTACTTCGACACTTCGCTTGAATTCTATGTGCTGACATATCTACATACTTTGTATCTTTGTGTTTACGTCGCTTTCTTTCTCTTGTTTCCCTTTTTCTATGCTATATCTTCCTTCTTACTCATGTAACGAAATCAGTTTTAAAAATTTCACACTCCATTTGTGACATCGCCGCCTAAGAAGTTTCACTTCAACAATTTTATACTGAACAGAAGTTTTCCCCCCTTTTTTATTTCATAGTTTGATCAGTCAAAAACTTCTATTGCTCGTTAAACGTCCACTTCTTGAGCCACATGCACATTTCTCTGCTTTTCACACATACAACGAAATGCAATTAAACTTAATTTGATTACCACTCCCACTGTTTAATTAGCCATTAGAAACAGTTTAAGGCTGTGCCACACACCGATTAATGAGCTTGGCGCTGATTGTACGCATCTACATATGTATGTACTTCGACTGTCGGCGGCTGCAGCAAATCGCATTTCGCCACTTTCCAAGCTAATAAAGCATCAATTGATGGGCAACCACCCGACAAAGGCACATCTATTTTTCCCGCCACTTGATTGCGTCGCGACGCTACCAAAATAAACATCAAAGGCTGTACAAGTGTAGGCGCTTAACCCAAAAGACAAACAGAAAACAGCCGACCGCGCACAACAACCGAAAAGATCAAAAGCCAGAATGTATCGGTACATACAGCTCCAGTAGCCAAAAATTATCAGCCAACAGCCAACGAACAATGAAGAGAATTTATATGTATGTATACAAAATGAAAATCAAAATTTCCACTCTTTGTTTTGTTTTTATTTGTTAGGCGGATCATAAAAGCACTTCAGTTTGGCAGTGGAATTGCTTTGCGTTTTTGAATTGTTTTTTTGATCAGCAATATCAACAACATGTACATATGTACATACACATAATTTACCAGCACCTGTTTGATTGAACTGTTTCGAATGGGCTGCAAAGAAACTTTTCTAGATTTTTTGAGTTGTTAATGATGTTTTTGGGGATGTAGGGCTTTGAGAGTACTGGCGGCACTTATGCTAGAGCAGCGTGTGTTGAAGGCTTATTTCCACAATAAAGAGAACAAAGGTGGCGCAGTCCGCAAACCGCTACTTTGGTTTTGCCGATTTTGACAATTCTCAAGTAAAACTAAACAGCGTCTCAGAATGTAAACAAAAACTTTAGATGCACTAAAAAGCACTAATATTTTCATCTAAATCACCGTTTTTTTTTTTAATTTTCCTTATTTATTCACTTCATAAATCACATATTTTTACAATTTAATACAATTAAACCACGTTTCTTATCGAAAAATTTAATGTTAAGAATAGTAGCTGTTTTCACAGTCTTCTTTCACCTCTTATTCGGCTTTTACTTGTTTACTTTTACTTGAAAAATGTCATCAGCGCCTGGACTACGGAATCTTGTATTCTATAGTTCTTGGCTTCTTTCGCTTTCAATATACATATATTAACGAAATTACTTTGATGGGCATGTTAGTCCGAGGAAAGAGACGATGAAGTTTCTCTTTAAAACATTATTTTTCCATTCTATTCCTCTGAATTTTTTAAATATATCTAACATATGTGTATTACCCAGGTTAGCCAGGTACCTGGTATGATATTAATAAATACATATGTATAACAGCTTAGTAAATTCTGTTGTGTCTAACCCAGATTTATTTCCAAATCTGTTTTCAATTTCGGAAAATAATATAGTTAATAAAATAAAATAAAGTAAATTTCATTGAGATATGCATTTATTTTTACCTAATCCGCAAATTGAAAGTGCACATGTACATTTATACATTATATTCATGTTTTTCAGTCTAAAACAAAAGGGTGTTTATGAACTACTAGATAACTGTTCAATTAAATACTAACCGGATACTAGAAAGCCGGAAGTTTAAAAAAACTACCCATCGCTTATGTAAAATTGCTTATACTTATTGAATCAAAACATACAGAGTAGATTAGAATGTTTTCTTTTATGAAGTAAACATATTTAATTCAAAAATTAATACGAATAGTGTACTGATTTGTGGAATTCCGTAAAACATAGGCGAGAGTTTACATCTTTTTGACAGGTATGATAAAGGCACTTTGCCGTTTTCATGGTAGCAGTGCGCGTGTAATAAGAGTATTTCCACCAAGCACTAATTTCTGTTCTTAGGGCCAGTTTTTCAGTGCTGTTTAAACTATGTTTTCCGGCCATGAGTGCGGCAAATAAAATTTTAAATCAAGTTGCGTTTGTTAATTTTCTTGTAAACAATTTTCGTTTTTCGTATGAACATTTCGCTTAGTTATGTGTCGCTAAATGAATCTGTTTTCGAGTATTTTGCAAACAATTTTAATTTTTTTCTTCCTCTTTCATTAATATTTTGAAGGCTGATGGCAAAAAGACGACATACAATCTGATAGTCGGATTTTTATGTTTTAAAATCATCGAGCACCGCTTAAAACATATCAAAAATTTAGTATCATACGTCAGAGATATGTATGACTTGGTCAATGCTTCCAGATATTATAAACTTTAAGGCTGCATGTGAGTTGATTTAAATTTTAGTACTTAAACTAATATTCCATAGTAAATCTTCAGCACTGCTTCCATTTAGGAAAACAGTTGCTAAAACTGTCCGAGTTCATTTGACAAGTTAAATTGTTTGTTTTGGAAGTGGAATTTGTTTTCATTTAATAAATATGTATGTATGTAAATTTATCTACGAAATGAATAATTTTATGGTGGTTTTAGGACTATTTAACACTATACAAAATTGGTGTCAGAAGAGGAGAATGTTGAGCAGACGATTTGAAATTAATCAAACAATAGTAAGTTTTATCTCTAACTTCTATGCTAAAAATAAAATATAAATCGAATTGCACATATACTTATCTGCATTAATGCAAACATCAAATATAGTGGCATTTTTTTGTAAGCGAGCGTGAAAAAAAATGCTCAACTCGGTTAAAATTTCCCTTTAGCTACATAAGCAACCCTGTTGGCATTTGCTATGAAACATGTGATTAGTTGAATGCGATTTGTACACAAAACCCCACTGAAATTTGAAATTTCGCGAATTATTTGTGTAATATAATATATATTAAAGTGTTCACCAATTATATAAGGAAACAAACATTTCCCTACACTAAGAAAAAAGTAACATGATTTTTTCAAACAGAGCCGTTTTTGGTTTTTCCATGTTAGCGGTTTGAAATTCTTGAACAGAAAAAGTATTTTTTGAACAAACTTAAACATAAGTTTGTTTGATCGTTCACAGAGTGGTGTTTTTTATCGAGAATGAGTTCTGCTCAATGAAAAATTTCCAAAGAACACCACCCTGTAACTATCAACACCACCCTGTAACTATCAGCACTACCCTGTAACTATCAACACCACTGTCGTGGGCGGGGGAAAAAATTTTGGTAAGCGCATACGAAACGTGAATAACATACGACAATCTTTTACCCAGGCGACGCTCTAACTATCAGTATGTACAATACCTTGATTCAAAGCGAACATTTCAGAGCTCACTCACATGTTGTGACTGTAGCTGAGTGCGCAGAGATGCTTGCCACTAGTTGTTAGCTTTCAGGAGGTTCCGGGTTCAAATACCATCAGAGGCAAACATGGTTATAAAATGATAAAATATTTTTTTTTTGTGTTTCCGAATTATGAAAAAGAATCTGTGAAGTGCAGAACGAAATCGTAATCAAACAAAAAGATCTCCAACAATTAATCCGTTTAAAGCAAACAAAAGATAGTTTGGCGCCAAATCATATGCGTTTTAGTTTGAAACAAAGTGGATATGGTTTCTTTTTTTTCTCAGTGTATAAAAAAAATTTATATCTTGTAAAAAAATCTACATCCTGTAATGGTTTTTTTAATTCCTGTTACTACAAATTTCTACTTTTTCTCAATTTTATTTTTATTATATAATTCTGAGTAATGCTTCTGTAAATTTCCGTCTAAAATTTATTGCCAACTGCTCTAGCCTGGAAGAAAATGACACTTTTTGCCCGAACAAAATTGTTATTTAATGCTTCGCACAATTTTAACTGACTGTAATGAAAAAAAAATGTACTACACTAGTTTGGCAAGTAACTTTGAAAGTTGGCGCATTTAATAACGATTCCAAAATGGTTTGACACTTGCTAGATTGTTACTTAAATTATGGACGATTTTGATTTTTGTAAAAAAAACTCAGTTTTGAATTTGTTTCTTTTTTACTTAAAACGATTGTAGTGTACTTTCCTTGAAGCCGTAACTTTTATGCCACTATTTAGTAAGCAGTATCTAGTCACTAATAGAGACTTTTCGGGGTGAAAATCAATTTTGAGACTATTCGGTATTCAGTCACAAATTTGTCACCTGTAGTGCGTTTCTGTAACTCTTCTCGATCAATGTTCTCGATTGAAATAGTCGATTTGATGTCATTTTACGTCACTCTCACTTATTGTGTTTTTGTAAGAAAATGAGTCGAATCAATCGACAACCCTGGATAGTCTACTCGAGCGTTTCATTCCATTTCAGTAGGAATACTCGATCGAATGTGTTTCTGTAACCAAATGAAATGAAATATTGTCATTATTATTCTCACTTGCCTTCGAGGTGCTGACAACTGTATTTTGATGTGTATAGATGCACATTTCGTTTTTATGTATACTTTTCGTTACTCAACTTTTTGATAACATAGTATTTTTTTGCAATATTCGAACCGTTTTTAGTATTTTTTCATGAAAGTCGCTCTGATATAAAAAGTAGTTTGTCAAAGAGGCAAATTGAAATTTCCTAATTTCTTTATTGGATCATGCTGGCATTCTCAAAATTCACACCTTCTTTGTCGACTGGCATCCCATTTCCCTCACTATTCCCCATTTTGTCGATTAATGTTTACGGAAACACTTTTTCTCGACCAATCGACAAACTTAGATCGAATAGAGTTTAGTCACTACAATCGACAATTTAGTCGATTTCTAACAGAAACGCACTACTGGTTACTTTTCCTGTTTTTATACATTTTTTGAAAAATCGATTCAGATAAAACGCTTATAAAACAGAATTAGCAAGCTTGTTTTAGTAAATGCTTTTCGGTAATCATATCATTTATATTTTTAAAGAACGATTTGGCCACTGAAATGTGTTTGAAAAATATGATAGCTAAAAATCGATCAATAAATTTCCATGGATTTCCTATGTACATACATCACTAACTGGAACATACAATCAGCTCACTGTCTCAATTTGTTTTCACCACACATGTTTGGTGAACTTTTTGTGACTTTCTCTTACTGAATACCGGAATTGTCTCAAGTCACAAAGTGAAAGTCTCAAATTTTCTGACTTCAGACGAGACTTGATTACTGAATACTAGCATTAAGTTAATTCTAGTTTAAGTGAGATGGAGAGAACGATTTTGCGAAGTGTGAGCGAGACAGAGAGCGACGCCACTTTTCCTTAGCCTGTCACTCGTTTGCGGCTTGACGTCGATTTCTGGGACACCCTGTATATATGTATTTATATATGCATACTCGACTATAGTCTGTCTAACCATATCAATTGTTTGATTTAAAATAAACTTTTTCTTTCAAATTATTTACGGCTATCAGAAGTCTTTGTGTACAATGTACATACACATGTCTTTGTAGCAAAAAGTACGCACTTTATTGAATCTATGATGTCATTTAAAATGCTCTACAGCATACACACTGCCAGATATATATTTCACACCCTCATATCCCCTACACACTGGTTGTTTTATAGAAGGCAAAAGCCTGGAGTAGTCGCCTCAATGCCGGTGTCGCCGATAGCGCTACACTATTAGAGCCTGCGTCAACGACATTTGACTGGGAAGTATTAAAGAACGTAGGAATCATAACATAGAAAATAATAATAGAAATAAAAACCAAAGAAATACTCATACGAGTTTATGTATTTATTACTCTGCGAACGCGCGTCTTATGTGCACGTGACTGAAGCGTGTGCATACATAGAATGAGCAGCAACTTGTTGGACTTTGACGCTATCTTGGGCGTTTCATTCGAAGCGGAGTTTCCGGCAATTGTCAGTGAGCGCACAGATATGGAGTCACAAACGTCTGCCCACCAAAAAAAAACGATTGCGTTGAAAACGCAACCAGCGTGTAAATTTTGTATTGAGTAAGAATATTTATAATAACACGAACTGTGGTGCAGAAGTTTTTAAATGGCGTACATGCATAAGTAACTTAATATCAATGGCACATTCGCTAATGTACATATGTTGTATGTACAAACATATATGTATACAAATGTATGTATGTGTTTGCATGTAGGCGCGTAAAATAATTCTCTTTCAAACCCTGAAAAAATTTGTGCGACTAATCTTTAAAGAGAGTGTTACGGGTTTAGTCTCAATGGGGTACAATTTGGTATTGACTAGTCGCAATTAGATCAATTAGTCCACGACTCATCTCTAATGGGTACAATTAATGATTTAATGATACATATGTACGCACTTAGTCAACAAAATTTCATATGCCGCGTTGGCTTATAAAGAGTATTCGTTCAGTTCGAATCGAAGATGGCGCAATTTTTTTTTATTTAAGCTACTAGTCGCTTTTCATACCCTTTCAGGTATAGAAAGGAACAATTAGTATCTTCATAGAACATGTTCGAATTAAAGCAAACAGTTCATTTCATATAAAAAGATCAAAAGTGGTATTAGCCGCATGTTCCTTAGCGATTGCTCCCGGACTCTTCCCGGATTAGTCGCATTTTTTGCAGGGTATTTATACGAGCAATAAAAGCGTGTATAAACTTTTTTTGACTAATAAGCTACAAAACAACAATTGAAACCTAACTAGCAGCCGGCATTCGACGCCTCTTAATGCTATCGCTTTCATTTTGCATCCATTAAACGCGCGATTTATTCAAGCCGCAAAACAATTTGCTTTTCTCCATGCTCGCTGGTGTGTAATAAATAATTTCAACAAGTAAGCAAAACAATCGCTTAATACAAAAGTAAGTGCCGCAAAATGATTAAAAAAAGCCCACTGGGCTCTCGACGCTACACGGTGGGCGCGTTTTGGTCGAAAGCAGCAAA
>JAPVRG010186802.1:0-13909 GCA_029783565.1 Rhagoletis cerasi | reverse complement strand
TTCATAAAAAATGTCAAAAATCTCGGTTTTTTACAAATTTTAATTCAATACTTTTGTACGAAAAATAGTACTAAATTGGCCATCCGACCTTCTTTTCTTCCCCTTTCTCTCGTGCTTTGTAAACTTTCACAATACAACCTTGAGCTAAGGGAGCCGCCAAAACGAGCTGTCACTACGTATATCACCTTTTATTATTGCATCATGCCTATGTCCATCGTTTTGCCATGAAAGCAGCCCATTCTGCGGCTAGTGTGGTTCTGTGGCAATTGAAGACGAGAAGAATGTGCCGTTTGTATGTCCTCGATTTGACATTCTGAGGAGAATAACTCGAAAACTGGAGCCAAAACAGAAAAACGGTTATGATCACTGAAATAATACGAATTATACATACATATGTATTTACCACATATGACAACTATGTACATATGTAGCTACATATTAACCAATAAGTGTTCTGGATGAATGTAAATATATTAAATGTTGCGACAAACATTTATACAAGTTGGTGTTACCAGATCAGCTGATTTTGTGTGTATGTTTCGCTTTACGGCTTAGAATGTCAAATTGAAATATTTTGTTTGCATTTCCACACACACTCTTACAAATTTTGACAGTTCACGCCACAAAAGCAAAAAGAAAATATATGTGAATTTTTGTTTTTGTACTCCTGCTATTTCGCCTTGCAAATAACGCAACACAAATTGTGATTAATTTTCATTAGCGATACATAGATACATATATATGTACATTAGAGCGTCTCGCCTTACAGGAGAAATAAAAAAAATTTGCCGTACACCCGCTCATATGAAATGTTTTTGAAAAGCATTTAAAAAAATAATAAAAAAAAATTTTGGACAACCCTAGTAGTCGCCCAATTACATTTTTCTTCATATCTTCTGCATTTATAGTCGGATTTTAAGTGTGATACACCAATGTTTTTGCCTCAAGAAGGGGGTTTTTCCTACAGACGTTCATTGACCTCATGTGCTCCATAACAAAAAAAAAAAAACAAAAGAAAATCAAAAAAAAAAGTTGGTTGGCGAACTTTTTTTTTGCCTGTAAGGCGATACGTTCTAATTTTTTTATAGAGCACATGAGGTGAATGAAAACCCCCTCCAAAACAAACATTGGTGTATCACACTTTAAAATCCGACTATAAATGCTGAATATATGAAGAAAAATGTAATTGAGCGACTACTAGGGTTGTCCAAAAAAACTTTATTATTTTTTTATTAAATGCTTTTTAAAGACACTTCATATGAGGGGGTGTGCGGCGAACTTTTATTTTCGATACGGTCTAATGTGCATACATAGTATGCATATATGTAAATATGTATGTTGATAAATATCGTTTCATTCATTTGAGTAATTTCACTTACAAATTAGCTTTTGGTAACCTTAACGAAAGCCTAATCTTATTTCATTTTAGAGCACATATTTGTGTATTTTTTATAGCTGAAAGTTCCGGTTTATGTATGTATGTATTTATTTAGAAATATGCACTTACATATGTAGGCTGAAATGATAGGGAATGGCGCATATCGTTACCTTAATATAGAAAGGTCCTAATTCATTTTCATTTGGAATACGGATTCAGAAAATTTTTTTTCTCAGAAAAAAAAAAGCAGCAAAGGTCTAGCCCGAAAGCTGTCAGTGTGGGATTTACCCCCCCAACAAAAGCACTTACCGATAACCATAGTAACACCCACATGGGAGGCGGACTGATCATTCAGCTGTGTACATATGTACATATGTATGTATGAGCAAAAGAAAGTTTGTGTCCAGTATTTTCTCAAAAAGATGAAAAATATTTTACATAGAATTCAATATGAACTTTTTGTTAGATTACATACTTAGTTACAAAGGAGTTGTACATTTGACGTATACGCATATGCATGTACATGTGTGCACACATACGCATAGATAAGCATCCTTTACTTGCACCTACACCTGCACCTGCATAGGATACATAAATAGTTGTATGTATGTACATACATACATAGCTTACTTATAAATACTTGGATGCTGTGTACACACATACGTACGTATGTACATACAAGTCACCATTTGTGGAATTCGGTTGGAAGGCATCCGTAAAACAGATTAATTAATTAATTCATATACATCCATATGTATGTATGTACATAGTTTGTTTAACGAATATTTATTGGTAAGACAATTTCGGATTCTCTGCCATTGAATCTCAAATCAAGAGAGAATCACTTCAGCGGCTGTCGTCTTATAAGTAAGAGACAGAGAGAGGGAGTTGTCTACGTTGTGTCGCCAACAAAACTTGGAGCGAATAATTTGCGTCGTCGCGACAACTCATTGCTGCTGGCGTTATTTTGTTTTGGTTTTGGTTTGGGTTTCGTCTCCCAGCTCTGGCATTTCGGCGCCGCCAACTTGTGGCACGTCAAATGATGATGCAGACTGTGAGCGTTGCTCACCCACAAAAAACCACTATAAAAGGCTGATCTTACGAAAATATTGATACAAACGTTTACAAGTTCTCTGTTTGTGCGATCGTGTCTTACATACTAGTTTAACAAACTTATTTTTCGCAACGAACAAACATAAATAACAAGTGAGTTTAAAAATCAAATTTTTTACTTCGTTTAATTTTAAACATTTTAAACATCAATACGTAGTACATGTGAAATATAAGAATAAAAAAAAACACTTGCAAATGGTTTCAAAGTAAATATCAACCGCAAATATTGTATGTTTGAAGATTGAAAATGAGCTCAACTATAAAACAAAAAATAAAAAATTAAAAACACAAAAATCGTTATATTGCAAAAAAAAAACGGATATCAGTGTTTTAGTGCAGAAGATCCGGTACGGTTATTTTATTTCATCCATATCAAATCGCAAAAGCGTTTTTGCTGAAGCATTTAAAAAAGGATTTCGAAAGAAAATCATTTTAAAACAAGGATACATATTACGAGATTATATGATTATTAAAAAAGTGAATAGTTTTACTTGATTTCGTTGTCCGTTGATTTATTACAAAATACATTAATGAATTGCATAATTGCTTGTAGTTAACATTAAACCATTCGTGGGCATGAACTGTGGCACATAAACTATTTATTCACGTACGTACACATGTATGTACATATGTAGCTGTGTATGTTTTTTGGTTTGTTTGCATTTAGCTAGCTACCCAAAGGCATAAAGTGTTGCTAGAAAGTAATTAATCGATTTTATCGTGTCTGCTGTACATACGTATGTATGTATGAATGTACATGCAAACATAAATGTTATATAAAAACAATATTTTTTGTGTAAAAGTGAAACAAAACTATGGTATATGTACATACGTATACCCACAAATGTATGTACATATATATATAAGTATTTATATATATTAAACAGGGACCGAAGATAACAGTTATTGATGAAAACGGTCATAGAAAAATTCACTATGAAGGAAATGTTTTACTACTACATAACTCCAATATACCAATAGATTTCTTTTTGCACCGAGAATAAAATTTGATAATAATTTTTTTGTAATTTTTATGCAAAACTGGAAAAAATAATAGTTATTTTTGATTTTTATTTTATTTATTATTTATTTTATATGGAAATAATCTACAAGTAAGAATTATTTTTGATTTTTATAGTATGTCTCAAATAACAGTTATTGAAGACCTTTATTTATAAAAGTCATCAATTGAAATCAGTCACTGAATTTTATAAAATAAAAAAGTTATTATCAGTCAGCATAAATCGCCATTAGTCCCTAATGGCTTTCATAAGTATGACTTAAAAGATAAAAGTCAGTGACTGATTTCTATTAATGACTTTTATAAGAAAAAGTCACTTACTGATTTTTATTGATGACTTTTATAAATAAAGGTCTTCAATAACTGTTATCTGAGGCATATACATACTATAAAAACTATTATCTAATACATACACTATAAAAATCAGAACTGACTATTGTTTGTAGATTATTTAAATAAATATTAAAAATAATTTTTATTTTGGATTTGTAAAATAAGAATCAGTAATAATTGTTATTTAAGGAGTTATTGAATAAAAGTTCAAAAAATAATTGTTAAAGAGCTATTTGTTTAATAAAATATGTAAATGTTACGGTCTCTGATTTTAAATTCATATGTACTTATGTAGATATTTACATATGTATGATATTGGTAATTAAAAAATAGTGCAAAGTACATACATACATATGTATGTATATGCATGCAAAAAAGGTGAAATCCGTCTCCTGTGACATATTGATTTTCACCCATCTTTAAAAATTTAATTTAAATATCTTTTACTATAGTATCTATTCTTCTTTGCTGCTATTTACAACAAAGTAACGACGCAAAATGATTACTTGCCTATATGGCAAGTTATCAATTAAGTTTTTAGAAATCAGTAGAGCGGCTAGTCTAGTATCGGCCAAATGCCAATAAAAAATTATAATGACGCGTATTCTTGTTTTCGTACGAATCGAAAATTTGAAACGTTTGTATAGAAAATGATTGGAAAATCGATTTTCGATTCGTACAAAAACAGAAATACGTCCCAATACTTTTATTTTTTTTTGTAACAGTTTAAAAAATCTTCAATTATATGGTATAAAAAATTCAAAAAAAAATGCTCGAACTTTTTAAACGACCTAGTATGGGTCGCAGTCCTGATCGGGTAATTTACAAAACTTTTTATGAAAATTTTCTAACCACCTGAAATTCTTAACTTATTCGGAAAAAATACCATTTTGGGTGAATACCCGGTCTAAACAACTTTTAGTTTTGTAATTTGTTCAGCAATTTTAAGTTCAAAGAAGGATTTCTTCTTCTTCTTTATTGGCGCTGTAACCGCCTAAGCGATTTTGGCCGAGTCCAAAACAGCACGCCAGTCATTTCTCTTCTGTGCCAACTGACGCCAATTGGAAATGCCAAGTGAAGCCAAGTCCTTCTCCACCTGGTCTTTCCAACGCAGAGGACGCCTTCCTCTTCCTCTGTTACCAGCATTGCGACCCGCATTGAATACTTTCAGAGTAGGAGCATTTCTGAAGAAGGATTTAGAAAGAAGAATATTTGAAGTTTTTAAAAAGATATTGAGTTAAGCATTTTGACCAAAATCGAATAAGAGAATAGAGAACTTCTCTTAGTTAGTCATGTATTGCCATGGAAAACTGGTGAGACCGAATTAAATATTTCACAATTCTGCGTACAAGAAAAAGGCACACACGACCTGTTAAACAAAAAAAAATACAATTTGATTCGATAAATAAATATACGAGAAAACGATTTCCAACTAACTAATTAAATGAGATTTGCTTAGAATTAACAAAAAATAAATTTTCCTTTGTAATAAAAATTTCACAACTTCATAAATTTTTCATTGATTTTAATACATACATGGGAAAATATTTTGTTGAACTGAAAGAATCCAGAAAAAATATATATTAAAGTCTCTGAAAAAAAAACACATATAGATACATATATATCTGTGGTCACAAGCAATAACCGCCTCAGTCAGTAGGCTTCATAAACTGCTTCATTTACAATTTTATCCTGCAAACGTCACATTTTCTGTTTAAATACTGTTGCGAAATTAATGTGAAAATAATAATTTTAATGCCATAAACTTTCTACTAATATTCTCCCCGAGGCTCAATAAAAAATTCTTGTAAGTTATATAAAATGCATTTTAACTTTAACTGTTACACAGTTTTATTATTTGAAATCCATGCATCCGGCTATCCTTTGCTCGTAGCTCTAACAAACCTGTGGTCAAAAGCAGAAATCGCACAACTGGAAGGACCTACAGTTTTTACAATTTTGCGCCACCGAGAAGCTTTTTTGATTGGAGGCTTGCCATTGGGTGTCGCTATTAGATATATTTTTTTTATGTTGCTCTAACCAGAAATCGAATCTGTAAAAAAAATAATAATTAAAAAAGTACGAAAGAACGGATTCACTTTCACTTACTTAGAATTAAATTCTTTCAGATTATTAAAAACATACATATGTAAGTAATTATGATTTTATCAAAAGTGGTATATATACATACATACGTTTTTTCGATTTAGTTCTTGTGATTACAGTTACATACTTAAATACATACATATACATTGTATATAGGTTACATAGTATACATGTGTATGTAAGTATATACATACATAGATTAAAAATCGCAATTAATATCTATAGCAATAACCGAATATTGCGAATCATCGATCGACATATTTAACTACATACGCACATACATACATCCCACTCACGCAGGCAACCTGTTTCACATCCATACCAATCTCTTTAGCTTCTTTCACCAAGTTCCTATCTTGCACTGGGCAAGTAATTTCTAAAATAGTCGCGCGGCACAAAAAAAAAAAAAATATAGGAAGCATGAAGAAGAATGTCGACAAATTTGCTTATGCGAAAAGAAAACAAGTTACACATACATATCTACATACCGTATTTGCTGCTTCCACTTTAATAAAGTTTATGTCTAAAATCGGAGTGCTTAGAAAATAACTAATTAACATACGTCAATATGGTGATTTGCATGTCGTTATTATGTGCGTATATATATACATACATATGTACATATGTGTGTGTTTATGTATGTGGGTTATACCCGTATTTGGACGAATGAGGTTGGTTTTCCCTTAGATCAATCTTAATAAATAGAAATAGAAAGTTGAAAATTTTGCAAAACTGGAATTCGAATTTTAAAATTTTAATTTGCCTTAATAAATCAACAAGCAACGGTCATACAACACACACACACACCCCCACACTCGCACACTCGCACACTCGCACACTCGCACACTCGTTTGTCTGCATTTATGTATATTTTAGAATAATAAAGTGTGAAGAAGTTGATGGTTTTGTTTGACTTTGAAACAGAATAGCAGATCATAAACAACATTTGATTCCTACTCATCCACTCATTTCAAATAATCTACATTCAAATGTATTGTTTGTTATTTGTCGCGATGCCAAGTGTAGTAACCACATTGGTATTCATGATCTTTTTTATATACATACATATTTATTTATACATATGGATACGGATACACAGTTCCACTTACGTATGTAGTACGTACGTATGTACGTATTTGTGCATAGTTATTTTTAAGTTTGACTCAATAAGTATGGCACCTCTCGGTTCTTTCTTCAATAAGTAGGTACGTATGTATGTACGCCCGCTCTTTCAGCATCCTATCTTGTTTTTTTTTTATTTGCTTAAAAATACGGGTAATGAGGAATAGGATGAATAGATAAATTTTAACGTTTTTTATGTTTTTATTTAAGCAATGGTTAAGCAACTCAAATTTTTATTGGCTTTTATTATTGAAATACTAAGCACATTCTGGTTGTGCTGTTTTTTGTCAAATTTAACCACAATTCACTTATACATACATACATACATATGTATGTACATAGCTGTTGTCTAGCAGGTTTAAACTTATTAAACTTAGTTAATACCAGTTGGATTTAATTTGGAAACATTTTTACTTGGATATTTTATTTAAATTAAAATAAATTCTTTATAGAAAGGAAATAATTATAACTCGCACTGTGTATGTATAGGTATGTATAAAACACGTTTGGTTATAAAATTTTCCAGAAAAAGGTTTTGTTTGTGTCTTTTTTCGCATTTATTTATTTTTTTTTTGTATTACTTTATATAAACTTCGAGGTAAGAAATTATTATTCCCATCAATAAAATTTATTCCCAAACAAAACAAAAAGTTTTCCACTGGACAAATAATTACAAAACTTTTAATGACAAAGTTGGGCATTAAAACTATGCCTCATGCCAATATATTCATAAAAATATTTACAACACATATTTCCGCATGGACCAATTTTTTTGCAATTTCAATGCGGCATAATAAGATATTTTTATTAGCAAAATACACCGCTAGCTTAGAGTTTTTAAAATTTTACAGGAGAACTTCCCGAAACCATTTGCTTTAAGTATCTTGAAAAACTTTGAATACAACATTTCATTTTCAAAGACAAACACAGCTCCTACGATTCGGTGGAATTCGACGTTCGTAATAGAAAAAAAAATTGTCTTCTCGTGATATAAACTTCCAAAACTGTTGAATCAATAAAATTGCTTACAATTTGGGTTTTCACACTTGAGTGGTTATCAGGTTATCTGATTAAAAATTATTATTCTCTAGTGTATTTTTTTTTTGTAAACTGAGTAAAAAATATAACCAAATAACCTGATAACCAAGCTGGTGTGAACACCCAAAATGTTTTTAAAAAATAATTTGAGAGATTTCAAGAGCAAATGAATTCGAGGCGATTTAGACTGAAATTCTAAATTAAGTGCATTAATTGCACTTTTTGCGTACGGCAAAAATTGTAGAAACACCCAATTTTTTGCCGCCGTTCGAGATGCAATGCGATAGCCACCTCGTAAGCCACTTTAAAAATTTTTTATTATTTTTTCTTC
Source organism: Rhagoletis cerasi (assembly GCA_029783565.1). Classification (NCBI taxonomy): domain Eukaryota; kingdom Metazoa; phylum Arthropoda; class Insecta; order Diptera; family Tephritidae; genus Rhagoletis; species Rhagoletis cerasi. The sequence goes on along the minus strand of JAPVRG010186802.1, from coordinate 5,467 downwards.
ACATTAGAACAATTGAAACTGTACATACTCCGTTTGCCTTTTACTGCTATGCGAAAAACAAGTAATTATCTCTAAGAGTCTATTCGAGTTCCAGAGGAAGCATTTTCATAGCTGCAGAAGGGTTTGTTACCATAATTGGCTTACTAATCTATGGCCCGGTCATTCAATTTCATTTCAATGTAAATAATTAATTCTGATACTTTCAAAATCGGAGTGCTTTTGCGAGAGAGGGAGTAACGTAGTGTTTGGCCTAAAAAAGGAGTGAAACACTCCGATTGGAGTGAAACCGGCAACGCTGATCCTCACACCTCTATAGCAAATATGTACGTATGTATATTCGAAAACACTCAGTAAGATTTACAGACCTATTGCATACTATCGATTGTGGCAACCATTCTCACGTCAATATATGTATGTACATATGTATGTAAGTGTTTGGCTGAGCCTATCCTCCAATTTTTTGCGCGCGCTTTGGCTTTGGAACTACTGAAAATTAAACGTCTCCGAAACTTGTATGAAAATTTTCTCTTGATGTAAATAAAATAAAAACAATTTTTTTTGGACCTTGAAGAACTTAACGGTATCCTAAATTTTTATATGAGAATTGAAGTCGATTGTTGTTTTTTGCTTAAAAATTACTTATCATGTACACGTACATACATTTTTCTTGGCAGAAGTACCCTCGGAGGTTTGCCATTGCCTGCCGAGGGGCGACCGCTGTTAAGAAAAAACCCTTTTTACTAAATTTTTTTGCGACGTTGCTCCGACCAGGGCTTGAACCCAGGCCTGCGGAGTGGAAGCAAGCACTGCTTACCACTACACCACAGCGGCCACATGCTCTTCCCATATTGCCCCTATATATACTGTGCATAAATATGCATAAAAAACACATACGTACACCTATTACTGCATCAACATATGCATGCATAAATACATATGTATGTACGTATGTAGGAATTGCATACGTACCCAATAACGGTGTCGACCGATAGTCTATAAATCATTAAAAAAAGAAACAAATGTAAATAAAAACATGAACTGACATACATACATACACTGACATACATACATACATACATACCTGTATACTTACATGTGTACATATGTATTTGAACATAGTTTGCAGCACATTTTGCTGACTGATAACGCTCAAAACATTTCAAAACATTCTTGTTTAACACCAGTCTTGACGTTTGAAGCGTTCACGCCTTATTTGATTCTCACCAACATGTAAGGTAGCTCCTGCCGCTTTTAGCAGTTAATCTGTCAATCATTTGGTTGTTGTTTGAATTGCTCATAGAAAAAAAAACATAAAGAAAACAAAAAAAAAACAAACAAACGCTTCAATAGTAATATTGAAATGCTCAAAACTTTGACCAGTTGCATTGTACACATTGTATGTATGAATGGATGCTGATTTTTCATATCAGCCATCAGAGCGTAAATAAAAGCGTTATGCGTCTTTTTATCTTATCCATTTTTTTCAACGAGTTATCTATGATTTTAAATTCCGAAAGTGGGAAGAGTATACTACCCCGAACCTGTTAAAATACATACCGCAGCCGCCGTGGACGTGCATTTGAGAGTTGCGCCGTCTTCCCTGTAGTCGGGTTTACCTAAGCGGAACGACTCAGATTTATATGTGACCAATGCTGTTGACACAATAACATGGCATGCCCTCGAATGTGTCGTTCGGCCAGGAAAGAGATTCCCGCCAGAACCGTCTCGTTATTCTTGCTTTTGTATGATTTTATTTTTTTAAGTTTTTGTGACTAACTTAACGTTACATATGTTTATTATTAAGGAAGAATATTCCGAATGAAAGTTATATGTACTTAAAGTTATGCCCTATTTTAATTTATGCCGAATGATTTGCGTTACATGAAAGGCAAGAGAAATTGCTAACTGTAGGCTTTTATTCAATTATGTATTTGCTTTGTATATACTTCCTACCACATTAATTCATTCTTTTTTTTTATTATATTTACAGTTTTTGAAACCATATTTCAACGCTTGAACAGTTTCCATAGCATTTGATAGAATGTCACGAGATCGGCATCTTTTGTTTGGGCTCGCGGTCACACTTTGCTGTGGCATCACACTCGCCCAGTACTCGTCCAACATGTTCCTCAATGGCGAATACCAGAACGGCATTAAGGCTAACCCAAGTAAATCGCAAGCGATTAATCCGGCATCGAATATTTTCCTTGAACATGCCATTATAAGTCGGCAAGCGTCGCCCTTCCAAGGTCCCACCTACTTACCACCAGAGGAGGTCTTGAAATGCTCCGCGGGCAAACAGTGCGTTTTGAATGGGCAATGCACCGATGGCTATTTTGCTAATCCAGCGCAGAAGGCTCAAGTAAGTGAAGCATAATTCAAATAAATCTAAACATTTTCAGTGCTCAAAAAACATGCATACATGCATAGTCGCACATACATAACCACATACATAAATACATACATACATAGGTGCTTAATGTTGAAATTAAGATTTACCATACTTCAAAAAGTCCGTTAAAATTCCCATCTATCGGTCATGCCATTTGTTATTAGAGGTTAATAGTTTTGGAAATTATTGCTCAATGATTTTTAATCATAAATGTATTTAAATGCTGCTTTCGTAATCACTTGAGGTATCCACTTACATACTCATGTATGTACATATGTAGTAATAGTAAGTGCATTTGAATGTCCGCATTGTGGGCAATCGCAATCGAAAGACTTAAGCAACGAACTTGTTCTTTGTACCCGCGCTGGCATCGATTTATGAATATTTGAAATGCATGCCTATGTGTGTGTATGCATGTATGTGATTAAGTTTATATGTAAGAGTAAACGTTTATACAAAATATGGCAGTACCATTTGGAGTCTGTGTAGAACTCAACGAGGCCTAATTGAAGCTTTGACACTTGCAGTTATCATCGAACTTCGGCGGTGCGGCGGTTCGGCTGTCTGGCGGTCTGGTAGTCTGGCTGCTAGCACGGCACTTAAGCAACAAGAGCAAAAGCGTAGTGAAGTAAGCATTTTGCACGAATATTTAGTACCCATCCAAGCGACCCGTGTACAGGCATAAGTACAAATGTACACAAATGCTTCAAGTTAATGAATATTTCTTCAAGCTGAAATAAAAGCATGTTGGCGGACATTTTCGTAGGCGCTGACGATTTTCGATTTGATTTTTTCTTTTTCGTTTTTTGTTTTTTAATTTTGCTGCGATGCCACTTATGGGAATTGCTTTAAGTGTAAATTCATGGTTTTCTAAAACAGACAATTCGCTTAGCAAACGCGCAAACGAACAAATGCAAACAATATAATGTGAACAGGGAAGTCAACGAGAATTAAACTTGACTTTGTAATGAAGCAATTGCCATTGTTGTTAAAATGTAATTTGCTTTTCAATTATTGCATATCGAGAAAAAATACCTCCACCAACAGGTTGTTAAATTCATGATTTGCCTTAAGAAAATGCCAGAGTACAATAAATTTTTTAAGTAACTTCACTGCTAATTCAGCTGTGTTTCTGCGTTTTTAATTCACACGTTTAATTTGTGCGAAATGTTAGTTAGCCTTTCCAAAGCACTGTGAGAAATTTGTTTCCAAGTTTGTGCAATTCGTTCCAATTCATGCATTAGGAAATGCCCACGCCATTCGGATCGCAGCAGCCATCACCACAGCCAGGCTGTTGCTCAGCCAACGGTATCTGTACACTAAAGTTTCGCTGTGGAGATTTATTTGTGCGATCTCATGTGTTGTGTATTTTAATGGACTATGACGAACGAATGTTGGGAAATTCCAATCTGAGTCTCTCCGTTTTGAATGCCTAATATGAGAACAATATGCAAACACTTAATTTTCAATTCCATTCTCATGGCGAACAAGCTGAAATTTAGTGCAGTTTTTCTCATCACTGAAATGCTACAATATTTATATAAAACGTATTTGAAATGGATTATCCGGTTCGTAAGTTAGCCGAAATTCGCAACATATTGCCCTTGAGTAGCAGTTTTTTGATCTGTAGACAAAAATTTTTTGTCTACAAATCTGAATTTGATAATAAAGCAACATAATATGTATGTATGTATGTATGTTTGTATGTTAATGTAATTTGGCAAGTCAGTCTGGCTTAGCAAAATGTCTTGGTTAGTAAGCCAGGCTTATCGAAATTCCTACACCCAAAGCTTAGGTGTCGCGTAGAGCAGTTAAAAGGTATAGAAGTGCTCAACATCTGCTCTGTCAAAATGTAAATGGTCCTCCAGGTTTTGTCCTTATTCATATTTAGTATCCTTGGTTACTAGGTTAATATTTACGGGGTGAGTTGTGATATCTTCCTTCTTAATAAACTGGTTGCATTGTGGGAGAGCCACCTCAAGGGTTGAAGTAGTCAAATCCCAACCGGATTTTGCTCCATCTCATCACAATTTCATATACAAAGGATTAAAGTATTTACCTCTTGGTTTTAAATTATTTACCTTGCATGCAATGTTATGAATAAATTGACATCAAACACCATTTTTGTCCGTACAGACCTATGTAGCTTTTTATTCCGAAGTTGAAGAACTAAAAAAAAAAATTACCTCCGCGATAAAGGCGAATCATATAATTAATAAAATGCTAATACAGGGTACGCTGCGTTCTTTACGGCGCGCCTGTTAAGTAGATTCTTCAACACTTCGTCTTAACGTGTTTTAAAAGTCGCGTTTCCTTAAAAGTCCATAACCTTTATTTCAATATAAGAGCATTAATGATGATTTATGGTCTGCATTTCAAGGGCCACCCAAGAATGATTCGGACCAATTTTTATCAGAGGCCAAGAAGAGGCCCGTTGGAATAAGTGCATATTTTGGATCTAGTCTCGCTTATTATTGGTTTATCATTCGTATTTCAAATATTCTTTGGGCTGAACCTTTCATGTGTCTATGGAATTGTTGCGTAAATTTGATCCTACGTACACACCTACCGCATAATTTTAATAATTAATAATTTTAATTCAAAAATGTCAAATGGAAGAACATGCAAATCGAATTTGAATGAAAATTTGAAGTTTAAAAGCCTTGAACCTATTTGAACTGTGGCTGAGAAATCCTCCATTAACTAGCAGAATATTTTATTGGCTGAATCAACTAAATGCTAACCAGCACCACTTTACTTTTCTTTGCAGACGTCTTAGCTTTACAAATGTCGCAATTTGAACTTCATTTTTATGATCCTCCTGTCAAGCGTAATCAGAAATGAAAAACGATCGCGGTTTAAGATTCGGCATTGAAAGGTTAAATCGCCATTCTGATGTTTTTAGAATACTTACTTACTTTAAGTATTCATTTTTCCCGAATGGTTAAGACTATATGCAGAAAATGTGATCACTTCAATTAGGAAAACTTAGTGCTATTCAAGTATTTTACTTTTCCATTTATGTTACGGAACTACACATTCAAGGTCGTGCGACTCGCGGTGAATAAACTGAAT
>JAPVRG010186798.1:0-11766 GCA_029783565.1 Rhagoletis cerasi | reverse complement strand
AGCACATTCACCTATCGCATTTATGAGGAACGTGAAATACTTGGCTTTACGCGGGAGAGCACCTTTAATACGCTCTGCAAAAATGCCACATTGGTTAATTGTGAAAAGAACACTGTATGGCCGATTGTCTACTGACGGGTGCGAATTCGGGTTGAGGGGGGCGCCGTGTGATGCTTAGCATTTAAGTTTAAACTCAAGGTTTTTATGAAATTTTTGTACTTCTATACTCAAGAAAATACTGACTATTTAGGTATGAGTTTGTAGATTAAGTCACGCCAAAGTCAGGTAAATAAGTTTATGCTGTGAATTTCTTTATAACTTCTTTGACTTTACTGCAAATTAAAAACATGATTAATTTTTTTTTTAATTTTTTCTGAGGTAAACTTTATTACTTATGCATCAATCTCAAATGTTTAAATATTTCAGTTAGCAATCATTTGGTTATTAACTATGTTTAGGAAATGCTACTTTTCAACATTTACTAATTTGAATATTTAAAAAATTTAAAACTTCTCTGATGAATAACTTTTGTATGTATGTATGTATGCATTTCAAAAATGGTTACTATGTATATGTATGCCATTTGCATTTTTAGAAACATTATTTAATTTATAGTTTATTTTTTTAAGTTTAATATTTATTATCGCTTTGGGATTTCAAATATGTAGTTTTATTTAACTGGTATAATATTTTAATAGTTATTTTTAGATGTATGTACTTTTAGATATTATTCAGCATAAATCTATAATATTCACTCTCACTGCGTAACATTATTTTGGTTCAAAAACTGCAACTATTAATAAATTAAAAAGGGTTGCTACAATTAACATTGTTTTTTTTTGTCAGTAAATAACTTTAAAGGTTTTTATAAACTATTTGCTGTTAATATTTTATATTTGCTATTATTTATATGTATGTTATAATCATCAACGCTTTTATATGTAAATGTTTTGTCTGTTTTGCTTTGTTAATGTTAAAGGCAAAAAATTGCTTGCACTACGTTACAACGCTTACAAAAACAACTGGTACAAACGCCGTTTACCAAAAAATGAGTGTAACAAGTCTCAGCAAATATTGTTTAATTGTGAATAATTATATGTTTATAAACTTTTATCACTTTATGTATACATACATATGTATGTATATTTAAATTTATAGCAATTATTTTTAATATTTTTCTTGCAGTGGCAGCCAAATAAAGCGTTGACATGAATTTGAGTTTGCAAAAACAAAAAAAATTTCAGCACAACTTTAAACTTTCTTGCATTTAGCTTTTATTTGGCTGCCAACGCGCGTGTTAATCTTCTTTTTTTATTTAAGGGAGACATTATAACGGTATATATAAATTTTTTTTATTTAGAAACAAAAATTACATATTTACCTTAAAATAAAATATGTGTACACATTTTAAAATACAAAAATTGAACAAGAACCCGAAGAAGGCATTTAAAACATACAGTTAAAAAGAATAAAAAAATAGCACAGAAGGTTTTAAGTACATTTAAGTGTTAAATACAGGGACCGTAATCATTATGAGTTCTATCAAAAAATTAATATTTAATCATTATTTCAAGATTTTAAAATTTGGGATCAATAATAAAAATACATTTCTGAGTTTTATTGTATCGCTCAGAAATAAAAATTATATGTCGATTTATTTTTTTTTTATCAAAACTCATTTTTTGAGTGTTGTTTTTTCACTGTGAAATAATGATTATTTTATGAGTTGTGTTTTCTATCATCAAAAATAATGATTACTTTTTGAGTTTTATTTTTTTAATCGAATATAAAACTCATTTCTTGGGCGTTATTTTATACCTAAGAAATAAAAATTAATATTTGAGTTTTATTTTTTTCGGCATATTGAAAAACTCAAAACTCCACACTGCTTTTGTAATAAGTGTTTAGTGGTAGACATTTTTTGCTATGCACTCATCAAATCAACATGTGCACTCAAATAATACAACAAATTTATCAACAGTAATTTTTCTTAATACATACATACATACATATATGTATTAGCATATAAATTTGTTGTAACTTTTGAGTGCGTATGTTGCCGAATGCATAGCTAAGAAATATTTACTACTAAAAGCTTTTAGAAAAGCGTTGTGGCGTTCTGAGTGTTTCGATCTGCCAGAAAAAAAAAAATTAAAATCAAAAATTAATTTTTATTTCGAATAAATAAAACTCAAAAAATAATCATAATTTTTGATAAAAAAATTAAACTCAAAAAATAATGACCTTTACTGATCAAAAAAAATAAATTTTACAAAATACTCATTGTTTCAGAGAAAAAAAACTCGAAAAATGAGTTTTATTTTTGATAAAAAAATATAACTATGATTATATATTCTGATTGATAAAAATCAATTATTTTTATATACATCGCTCAGAAATTTTTAAATCGTATCATATTCCTACAGGACATGAAAAAACATGCAAATATACAGGGTGTCCCAGAAGTAACCTGCCAAACTTGAGCTCCCTGATAAGCAAACATTTTTCAAGTAAAAGTATCACCGTTTTTGAAATATTAAATTTTTGTTTGAATTTAAAAAAATCGGACCTTTTCTCGTATTTTCTTTAACTGCATGTAAAAAAATTTAAATTTTAAGTTTTTTTTAATTTTTTTTTTAATTTTTAATTTACATGCTGTTAAAATACATGAAAAGGTCCGATTTTTTTAAATTCAAAAAAGTTTAAAAATTTCAAAAACGCTGACTTTTACCAGAAATTGTTTGCTTATCAGGGAGCTCACCCCCTCATCTACCTTCTCAACAAGTTTGGCAGGTTACTTCTGGGACACCCTGTATACACTCGAAACTGTTCTACGATGTTTGGAATCTTTTGATTTTTTTCATTGAAAACTTGAAAATCATTATTTTCGGTCCCTGATTAAATATGAATGAAAAAAATTGTCAACTTAAACTGCAGCTGTGTACAAGTACATATATGCATTATTTTAGCTTGAAATAGCTTTTATTTGAGATTTATATAGGCTAAAGTTTTGCTTTCGTTATTTCTTTTTGTCCACATACTAGAGAGTGTGAGTAAGAGAAAGTGTCTAAGAGTTAAGAGAGTTTGCACTAATTTAAGGAAGCGCATATAATTTTGAGAAGCACATAGTAATTAGTTTTAACTTTTTTTCATTACTAAACTACAGTTTGATAGTATGTATGTATTAGTTTAAGTAGCATATATGTAGTGAGCTTGCTAAAATTTTCTTCGAGGTTTATATTAATTATTATACAATGGTAACAAGTATAGTGAACTAGTAAATTCTTTGCACTCATTAGGTAATAAGTAGTGAGTGATTTAACAGTAAACTAACATTAAAAAAAAATAACTACATAGATGACTACTAATTTTTCAGCACCAAATAAAAAATGTTTTACTCCGTTTTTTTTTTAAACTAATTCCTATTCATTCTAGTCGACATAATCTCGTATAATTAATTCGCGTTTCGTAAACGTATTCGTGCTGCTTAAATTCGGCGTCATATTGAGGCTACTGAATATGCTTCCGCCACCACCAGGGCTACTGCTGGCGCTGCCAACGCCGCCGCTGCCTCCACCGCCACCCAAGCCCGCACTGCCATTACTGTTATTACCGTTCAAGCTATTCAAAGTTATGTTGAAATTACTATTGAAGTTGCGCGTATGCAAAGTAGCGCTTGCTGTCGCTGCCGCCGCACGCTCGCTCTGCAATTTTTTTAATTCATTTTGTAAAAGCTGATTACTCAATCGCAAGTTTTCATTTTCGCTAAGGCACTCGCGTAGGCTTCCAAAAAAAAAAAAGGGGCGAATGATTATTGCAAACAAAAGTGGTTTTCAATACAAATATACATACTCACCTCTTGATCTCGTCCTGCATTGTTTTGATATACTCGCAAGCCTTAATTAGTATTTGAGACTTGGAATCGCTGGGCGGCATGCGATTGCTGTTGCTATTATTACTGGCACTACTATTGCCACTGCTGCTGTTGGTGTTGTTTTTTTGTGGCATTTGTTCCACCCCGCTGTTTAGTTGATTACTGGTGTTACTGTTGTTACTAGCGCCTTCTGAGGGCAACATTTCTTTGAGTTTGAATATCCAATTATTTATTTTATCGCGTCGTCGTCTTTCAACCTCATTATGAGTTGCGCGGCGCTTGTCGTCGCGCTTTATCAACAAACATATTTAAAAACGCAATCATATAGAAATAAAAAATATATGTATATATATTTACTTTTACACATGCCTACCTTTTTGTACGCCTCCAATATGCAACTGCGTTTTGTACTATTGCCCTGTATATCACCGCTGCTTATGTTTGTTACTGTTGCGCTATTTTTATTCGAATTTGAATTTATACGCCCATTGGCGGTTGCACTCGGTGGATTACTTGTGATTATGCAAGGCAGCGTTGTGTTGCGCAGTATTTGTACGCCATTAATTGATGTTGGCGCGGAAGTAGTTGCAACAGCGCCCGCTGTGGATGTTAAAGTTGAGTCCGGCTCTATTTTGATTGCTTCTCTTGCGGTGGTAGTGTTAGTCATTGGGCTAGGCGGGCCTTGCAACAGCACACTGTCTTCGCTTAGTATGGTGGGCATATTGTCTACGTATTCCTTGACAATATAAATTTCGCAGCCGTTAGTTAGATGCATTGGCAGCGTAGCGCTCAAGGCATTGCTTGTATTAGTACTACCTGCGCTACCATTGGCGTGCGCATTATCTACGCTGGGCAGCTCACGTTGCATCTGGTTTACAATGCGATATTGCACAGGCAATGTCTGTGTAGCCTGTGTACTGCTACTGCTGTTTATATTTCCAAGGCACAGCGCATCTTCGTGCTCTTGTTTAATTTGTGTCAGTGTACTACCGATGGCCAAATAGTCCTGCGACTCGTCAGAGTTCTCATCACAGATAGTAAGAAAAACATTTGCGGGTAACATGCTAACTGTTTCGGTATGGCTTGTGGCCGAGTTAGTGGTATCACTCAAATAGATGCTGCAATTGTAGATGAAATGAATTACGTAAATTGTATATAGTGACGCTTACTTTTGTGTGCCAACGATGTTGGAAGCTAATTGGTTGGTGTTGATGGCACATCCATTACCGATGCCTGCATCGATATTTGTCGGTGCTACGGACAACTCCAACCTTGCTCTCTTGTTCCTACTGTTCATTGTGTCCATTCACTCATGCTAACTTTGGTATTCCTGTGTGTATGTTGTACCGCCCGTCGACCACAATGACCCCCAAAGCACAAACGCACTATCGCCTCGTATTTACACTGTGGGATAAAATTATAGAAGCATTGAATTTTCTAAACTCGTTAAATAAATCACAACAAATTGCATACGTAAATAAACAATATTTTCCAATAAGATATCTAACATTCTGATTTTTTTCATTATACAAAAAACAAAAATGTCAAATAAGCGTAAATCTGGTTGGAGAAGTTGCCAGTCGTTTCAATTTTCAATCTCAACCAAATATGGAAACGGATTATTTAAAATGTTAAACATTAAAAACATAGCAAGAAATATATTGCAAGCATACACAAAAAATTTATTTTGTTTACAATTAAGTCAAAAAATTAATTAATTGCAAAAATGTGTTTGAGAGCCAATGAATAAATTGATAGATTTCGTAAATTTGAATGGCACTGTACAGATTATTTTGACAGGTCCTAGTTTATTTACCTCCAAAATGCTTCAGCTTGCTGATAGGACGCAGGATATGGAACTATTTTTTCAATTATAACAATGAATGATGAAAGCAAGGATACCACTGGGCAGCCGAGAAATACCACATTGAAGGCATTTATAGACGAGAGTAAAGCCCGGCTGAGAAAGATATTGGAACGTCTTGAATGGAGAGTAGAAAGTGTAAGTGGGTAGCAAGTGCTAATCAGATCTATTTGAAATGTTAATTTTTCTCACAGACTATTGTGCAGGACACGAATTCGGTGGATGCCATACAAAAGGATATACATCTGGACATTGACTCAGAGCCAAAGCTTCCTCCAAGCTATGCTAATGGCAATTCAATAAGGACAGGTATTTTATCAAACACCATAAGTACTACATATACAGTTTTTCACATAGTGCTCCTTAGATGTTGCAGAATTGCGTAAAATCGTAAGTGATGAAAGCATAGAGGTTCCGAGAAGGTTCTCAGATTTGCAGTTGAATTTCAAACGGCAGCAGAAGCTCGCAATTTACGAGCATGCTGTGGCTAACACAGAAAAATGCACGGTGCCAGTAATAAATGTGCCGTAAGTATAAAAATAATACACTCGAAAGTATGCCTGCTTAAAACCATAAATTTTTATTCCTTTCAGGGCATTGAACGAAGGTACACTAACGTTTGCTGAAATTGTAGCACAAAAGAAGCGTGAGACGAAAAAACGTCGGCGATATCGACGTAGTAAGCCAACGCATATTGAAGAGGTTCGCGCCGTTGTAGATTTACAAATGCAAGCATTGCAACATTATCTTAAAACAAAAGCTGCAGAGGAGCGCCGAACTAAATCGGAAATGTATAAGCAACACAAGCGACCATCTAAGGAAAGATTGAGTAGGCGAACAACTCGTGAACCAGAGAAGCATTATAAATACCAAAAAAGTAAAAGTAGGAGCTTTGACCGCAAAAGTTCTAAGAAAAATAGACCTAGAAGTCGCAGTCCAGTCAGAAGTCACAAGCATCAAAAACACAAAGAGCATGTACTCGACCGTAGCAGTAGTAGGAAAAGAAAGAATTATAAACATCGCAGCAGGAGCCATAGCAAAAGCAACAAAAGAAAAAGTCTCAGACGAAAGAGCCATAGCAGAAGTATCGAAAAGAAAAATCACAAACGACGGAGTAGAAGTCATAGTCGAGACCGTCATAGAGGTGAAGTGCCTTATCACAGAAGCGAAAATCACAGGAGGCACAAAGTCAGGCTGTAAACTAGGTATTTTGATAAATTTTAATAATATGTACATACCTATGTATTACCCCCCCAATTATGTTCATCGAATCTATAAAGTTGCTTTATTTTTTTAAGCTTTTATTAGCCATTGCACTAGTGAAGTTCTTCCAAAATTTATATAACATTTCGGCAGCTTTTCTGTACAAATTTTTCACTTAGTTGATACGCGTGTGCGCCTGTTCCAATGGAAGTTCAAGCCATAGTTCTTGACTCGTTCTTTTTTAGGTTTTTCGTCAGCATCCACAAACCAACGCCAGCCATTGCGTTCACAATGCTCAATTGCCTCCTCTTTAGAACCAAAATTAACTTGCAAATTGGATAGTGGATCTCCGCTGTAAAATATAAATAGTTGCCTTTATTTCTCTTTAATCACCGCTTAAATACTTTGCTTACGTTGAAGTCCAGCCCATCAGTGGGTTTTCCCAGCGTTCGCGATTGTCAAACTCAATCTGCCAATGTTGAACGTTATCAGTGCCACTTTGCATGGCATTTTTAGGTGGCACATGTATGCGCACACGTCTTGTTTTTATATGCTCTTCTGGCACGCCACTAATGGGACTAAGATCGACTTTTGTGGGTACGGTAATGGTTCCGCTAAGTTTCTGCTTTCGCTCCACCTCTTCCGGACGTGCAATAGTTGCGTTTACATCAATTTGAGGTGCATCGCGCGAGCCTACAGAAGCCATGCGGCGGCCGCAGGAAGCTACATTCTTCGACCTGAGTAAAAACATGCCACTTATGTTAATTGCACTGAAATATCAAATGCTGAAATGCATACTTACCATTGTACACCTTGGACTGTTTTTGCCAAAATTTGACGCGATAAGGACATCTTTATCGTGGCGAATAAATAAATACCTTGATTATTACATAAATTTTCTTTTGGCTCTGCGAAAATTTGACAAGCACTCGAGACACATTAAACAGGTAACAGCAATAGAGCAAAAACAACAAGCTGCATGTATTTTGTTGCCGATTTTTCATTCTTAAAAAGTCAACAAAAAAGGTAAACAAAATTTGACATTGCAGAGTAAAATTTAAACAAAAATTACAGTTCATGGACCATTTCGAATGAAAAAAAATCGAAATTCCAGTAAAAGTTTGCAAGTTTTATGAACAGAAGATTAATTTATTATTTTCCGAAGCAATTTCCTAATTAAAAAGAAACACTTCCTATCTTTTTATATATTCAAATAGGTTTATTTTATCAATTTAAACTATAAAAGCCCCACAAACAATTCTTTTAATAGTTTGAATTGAAGCACCATGCCATCAGCTGTTTTTCTTAGGGCCTGTGCCAATTGATAGAAAAGTACTCTGGTTAGGAAATTTTTGACAAATATGATTGATTGATTTCTAACCATAGTAAAAAGTTTTTCTCACCATAAACAAGAATCGCAGCTCTGCCCAAGGTGTATTAAATACATTTTGGCTCTTCCTATTGTTTGACACCTTACATGGATTTGCAAAAAAAAAACTCGCACTAAATCATGAAACTTCTGGCTGGGAAAAGTAGCTCGATTACTCTCTCAAAAGTGCTGCAAGTGAGAAAATTTACGCATACGGGAACGAACTTCTGTAATTTCTGACTAAACCCTGGAGTACTGGAACAGGCTAAATTTTGACATCGCACCCAATCGGCAATCCAGGGACGTTATTTGCTTATACCTCAATTGTCACATTCACATTTGTTTACGCGTCTTTTTTTTTTTTTTAACCATTTTACGATTGGGAAAAAAGAGCTTCGAGGAAATGGATGCGGTTGTACTGGACAATGGTGCATACACCGCAAAGGTCGGATTGTCAAGTCAAGATGATCCAATTGTTGTGCCCAATTGTATTATGAAGGCAAAGGCTGAACGACGACGGGCATTCATTGCCAACCAAATCGACGAATGCCGTGATGCATCCGGGCTTTTTTTTATACTCTGCTTTCAAAAGGGATACCTACTCAATTGGGATATACAAAAGACTGTCTGGGATCATATCTTCAGTAATGAAGGCATCGGCATTTCGCTGGAAGAACGGCCCATTGTTATAACCGAACCGCAACTAAATTTCGCTAGCATTCAAGAAGCTATGATGGAAATACTTTTCGAGGAGTATCATTGTTCCGGCGTGTATAAGTGTACTACAGCTGAATTGGCGGCATATAATTACTCTGCAGAAAGTGAAGAAAGCCCACTGCAGGCTTTAAACTGCGTTGTCATAGATGTTGGCTATAGCTTCACACATGTGGTGCCATTCGTGCGCGGAAGGCGTGTGGAGCGAGGTATACGCCGCATCGAGGTGGGCGGTAAAGTGCTGACAAATCATTTAAAGGAGCTCATTTCGTATCGCCACTTAAATATGATGGACGAGTCTTATGTTGTGAATCAGATAAAAGAGGACGTTTGCTTTGTGTCAAAAGACTTCAAGGATGACATGCGGGTACACACTTCTGCCGAGAAACGCGCAGAAATAGTAGTCGATTATGTGCTGCCGGATTTTACAACAGTCAAACGTGGCTTCATACGCAACAAAGAAAATCAGAAGAACAAAAATGAAAATGATGAGCATGAAGAAGGCGATCAGCAATCAGTGCGTCTTTGCAACGAGCGCTTCACGGTACCTGAACTGCTTTTTAATCCCAGCGATGTGGGAATCCATCAAATAGGCATACCAGAAGCTGTAATCGATTGCCTCAAGGATTGCCCTGTGTACGCGCACAGCGAATTGCTTCGTAATATACTCATTATTGGAGGCAGCTCACTTTTTCCAGGCTTTATACCGCGCTTGAAAGCGGAAATACGCGCATTGGCGCCAGATGACTTGGAAGTGTCTTTGATATTCCCTGAAGATCCCATCTCTTATGGCTGGTACGGTGGAAAGGAGCTAGCGTGCAGTGATGGCTTCAAAGACATGTTGTTGACCAGAGAAGAGTATGAAGAGAATGGGTATTCTGCTTGCAATGGAAAATAAAGTAAAAATTTCAAACAAATTCATACATATGTACATCCATGGTTTTTCATTATGCACTTGGTATAAATTATTTTTCTGCTTGAAGCGTTCTAGATCACGCTATATTTTCAATGAATTATTTTGTTAATATTTTTAAATATAACCATTTAAAACGAAACACACAATCGGAACCTAGCGCTTAACCGAAATTATAAACTAATTTATAGCATATGAACTTATGTTTAAGAGTACGCTGAAAAGCTTTGTATCTTGCGAGTCTGTTATTTTCTACGTGCTCTTACGCTAACAAAATCTACATTGGTCGCTTATTTTATTTAAACGTCCTTCTTTTATTCACATCTAATTAGAAGCTAAACGATTCGCCACATCCGCAGGTACCTTTTATGTTGGGATTATTGAAAACAAATTCACTCGATAGTTTGGACTCGACAAAATCCATTTCGGTGCCTGTAAAAAGAATAAGAGTTTGTTGAACTCAAATTGTAAAAAGTGCATCGTAAAAGATAAGAAACATGTAAACATGTAAGCGTCAGCAGGTCATTATATAATTTTAGCTTGCGCTGGGTCGAGCAAATTCTTACCAAGCAATGACAATTGCGCCTTCTTATCTATAAACACCTTGACGCCGTCCTGTATCACTTCTTCATCGAGTTTATCTGCTGAAGCAAAAACATTTATTTTCATATTTAAATTATGTATGTGTATGTACATATGCATCTTTTAAACTTTTACCTTTCTCTTTGGCATAGTTCAACGTATAGGATAGTCCATTACAGCCACGCTGCCGGACGCCTACCTTCAAACCTGTCTGTAATTAAATGAAAAGTTACTTTTTTAATTAAATAATCTATTATTAAGTAATAAAATATACTCACAAATTCTGGCTGATCTCTGAGCAATTCTTTAATGCGATTCACTGCTGCTGTTGTCTACAAATAGTGTTTTTTATTAAACATTTTTATTTCATATACCCTTTTATAGTATTTCATAAATTTTTGCAAGCTTACCAGTGTTAGAGCAGCGCGTGTGGGCATCAATTTGCGTCCTTTAAGCGCACGCACCGTCGCTGTGGCTACCACTTTGGTTGACATCTTTTGTAAACGTTTAAATTTTATCACAAATTATATGCCAAATTGTTGTACGCGTTTACTTGCGATTTTATTCATAACAGCAAATTTTCATATTTATTTCTTTTTCAACAGCGATCGTTTGTTTTTGTTTCATAATCGACGAAAGTGACAGCAATCAGCTGTTTTACGAATGCTTTGCCAACTGCATTTATAAAGTGACAGTTGTTTGTTGTGCGATTGGCATCGCTGAGGGTAGCCCCAAAATGCAAACATGTGTATTTTGACAATTGAGCGGGAGTTTTGACAGGGCGTAAGCTCCACCATTGCATTGAGCAATTTCTAGTTGGCGTTTGCTTGGGATTCGTTCAATCTTGTTTGGGTTTGTGGCTCCAATTGGACGCAACTGCTCGCGGATAGGTTAAAAAGTGAAAAAAGTGCTTAAATAATTGATATCGTCAATTGAAGGTTGTTTTTTTCCGACAATTTTGTGATTGTGGTGTGCTGTCCCCAATTCTGCTAGTTCTAGTACGTACGTTTGTCGCGGCGCGTGCTGAAATATACATACATATTGGTTTGTATTGTTGTTTTAGTGGAGCTCCTCAAGGCATCTCGCATTCGCGTATCTCGTGTAAATTGTCGCGGACGAAGTCGTATCTGCTTTGGAAAAGTAGCGCTGGCATTGGGGCTAAATCACACACACACATCCATGCCCACAATTGTGGTCAAACACGCATGGACAAATGGATGAACATACAACAACAGAAAAAA
The DNA here is from genome assembly GCA_029783565.1 of Rhagoletis cerasi. Lineage (NCBI taxonomy): Eukaryota > Metazoa > Arthropoda > Insecta > Diptera > Tephritidae > Rhagoletis > Rhagoletis cerasi. The sequence goes on along the minus strand of JAPVRG010186798.1, from coordinate 6 downwards.
TATGAA
>JAPVRG010186796.1:0-13627 GCA_029783565.1 Rhagoletis cerasi | reverse complement strand
AAATTCGTTGGGAAATAGAATAAGCTTTAACACATTTGGTGTTTAAGCTGACTGACGTGTACTTGGCAAGCTGCAGTTCCATCGATTATGCGATTAGACCGCAGCCAATTATGGTGTCTAATGAATAAAACACATGAGGAGTTGTATAGACGTCTTCAAAACATCTAAATATTTTCTGAAAATACGAGACTTTAACAAAAAGTGAATAGAAATGTTACGAGCAATGGCAGGACTGATACCGAGATACAATCCACTGGGGATAAAAACCTTGGATTTAGGGCGCATAAGCCCCTTGGAAAGCCTCTCTAATTATATGCCTATTGACGCTCGATTCAAAAGCAAACAAAAAAACCTCACGCTAAAGAACACGACGACGAACGAGGCGAAAAAAGGTCGCATCTACTCACACTAATATTCTAGCAAAAGCAAAACAAAGGCACTACATCGTTTAGATATCTGCATGTATTAATGTACTGCACTCTCTTGCCACTCAAAGCACTTTGCGCGACTGATGCGCGCCTTTTCATTTAGCTACTTTGCTCCACTGCCGCCTCATCGACTATTATCCACTCACATAGTACATAGTTACATACGCTACAATTATTATTACACCTGTTTTCCGTTAGCTAACCAACTCAGACGGCAGATTGCAATGAAATTCTGCCTCCATCCCGCCCCTACTTTTCCATTTCCTCCTCCACTGATGGTACGAGCAGCTACACATTCTACTACTGACACTTTTATTAACACATTCTGTACGTTTACACTTCGTTCAGCTGTCTGATCATAAAAAATATGAAATTTTTATTGCGATTTTATAATTCCTGTGGATTTTTACTATCTTACCAACTATGAATTTTATATGAAGTTTTTATGTGTTGAGTGCTTCCTTATGTGTTCTTTGCATTTTTGTGTTCTTTGCGTTCTTTGCATGCCGTCTAGTTTTTCTTTTCCCCCTTTTGCATTTCTGGTTTTTTTTTTTTGCATTCACGTTGACCATTAGTTCTTTGTCTAATTGCCCGCTTGCCACAAACTACTGTTTACCGTTATTGTCGTAAATAAATTATAGGGTATTTAAATGATACAACAACTGTCTTCGTTTGGGTTAATGAAGGCTACACGAGGCAAGTGTTAGTTGGGCTTTGTGGAACATGTGGCGTTTACGGCTGCGGTGGCCGTGTGAAGGTTGTAGATTTTGTTGCTGTGTGTTGATGAGGTCAGGAGAAAATGTTTACCTTTTTAAGATTTTTAAATCTTTTTAAATTCTACAAGATAGACACCTACACTGGAAAGAGGACACGAATCGGAGCCCTATATGAGAGACACTCTTAGTCCTTATAAACGATACTACATAATGTATTCTCGACCAATTTGCGGAATAGAGGTTTAGTCGATATGGATCGAAAGCCCAAGTCAATATATTTAAACTTTCAAAATGTAAAAAGGAAAGGCTAACCACGCTATATGGAAAAATTTACAAAAATGTTGTAATTTAATGTCTGGGTATTATATTTCAACCACAATACTCGGTATGTACCTCGAATACAAAACTTTGAATATCAATACAAATGAGCACTTATCTTGCACTTCAACGACAAGTTTCCAGCTCTGACAGTGACTTTTCAGAACCCCCAACAAAAGCCAAAGCTGTAGACTTGCAAGCATAAGGAGCTACTTAGACCGACAATCCACATTAAGTTGTTAAAAAAAGCGCTGGGTACTGAAAATAAAGCTCCAAATACTGAAACGATGCCACCACGACAATTTCCAAACAGCTGCGGTAATAGGGACACAAGTCGATGTTATGTCGTACACACTTGCACTTAGCCAACTGCAAACGTTCTATTGACCGCTCGCGGTCTACCACCGCATAGAGAGGCTTTGCAGGTCGTGGTTTTTGTTCAGCGCTCGCTGAGCTGACTTCCAGGAGTAGTTCACACTCCTATGTCTTGCCCCTCTGGAGAGATGACCTCAAGTTTGCCCTGCCTAACAAATTCATCGGCCATGCAGTTTCCTACAATGCCAATGTTTCCTAGGACCAAAATCAACTTGACTTCGAAATAATCCAATCCGATAGAGCGAGAGGTTCGGCATTTCCCGAAAAGTTTCGGTCATACTGTAAGCGAGCCTAGCGTCCTGATTGCCGCATGCCTATCAGAGTAGATATTTATTCTTCTCATAGGTAATACATTGTCAGCTGTATCGTTTATATCGGGCACCGCTGCCTAATTAACGCTGCAGATATTCGGCAGCTTAAACCTGCTTACGCACCTAACTGACATTACACCCTTGACCAGTGTGCCAGCCCCTTCTGCCTTAGAAGTATTATTTCTTGATTGCCGCTCCAGATATGAATTCCACAGGCCTTTGGGCCTGACGCGGAACTTTATACCTCAGCCTGGATACATCATCTATACATCCATGGCTCCAAAATGAAGCGCGGAATTGGAGCACGCATTTTCTCTGAATCTCTGGGATTAAGAAGACCAATGCATCTGCCCGATTTTGCAAGTGTTTCCCAGGCAGATATGCATAGTACTCGTTATAGGTTTGCGTCAAGTCTAGCACGTCGCCGTTTTCTCAGGCAGCCAGGCCGCTATTACGGCTCTGCCGTCTTTTGTAACAAAGTCGAAGCTGATTAAGGAGTGTAGCACTCATTTCAAAGCAGTAAGCAGTCAGCTCGAACTAAATTTAGTCTGGGTCCCCGAAATTAGGCTGCAGATGGGCTGACCAGGGAGGCTTCCACATTGACTTGGATCGATGATCGGATCTCGCCCTCAATCGGAACTACACATACATATGTATAGAGAAATCTTCTCCCCATAATCTTCAGAAATTTGATTAAAAGTGGCGCAAGGCAGTACGCTGCCGTATCTCCAATTTCTTGTGGTCCGTGTACAACCCTAAGAGAGCACATAACTTATTAGGAAAATGCAAACCTAAAGTCGCGAGGCTAATAGCGGTCCTTACTGAGGAGCAGGAATACCACACTACGAGTTCGCATCGTTACGAGAACTGTCTGATACAAGCAAGCTTCCTCAACATATTCAACTTGTATCAACCACGCAGGTTAGATTTAACATAGTCATACATATGAGGTTTACGGTATCAAAATGGCACTTAGCTCCTACTTGGGCGTAAACGTTTTTCACCACCATCACCATTCTAACTTAGCCTAACCCTTCTGGCTCAAACAAGCTACCGCAGTCAGGAAGCCTAAAACTGATGCTGATGGAGAGCTCATGGGAAAAATAGCTCCTTAGAGATTTATAAGGTATCAAAAACAAATTCTTTTTACAGGAAAAGTCTAAAACCTTAGCAAAACTCTTGAGCTCATAATACCGGTCAAAAAAAAGCTTAGGTTATCGGACCTTGCTGGCTATTATTTTATCACGTTATATGATTACTATTTTTATTTTGTATTTTATTGTTGCAAAATGGTTAAAAAGTATAATCAATAAGAATTTCTAAGATAACTCTTCTAGACTTTCCGCACGATTGACTTGAAGAAGAGCTGCATATGTTCTATTTGGATTTGTTTAACTAGCACGTACCGTAACGGTTATGATCTTTATAATAAAACTCATAATTTAACCGTTAAATTTGATTTATATTTTTTCGATCAAATTTAATTGTTATTGTTTGATTTTTATTTTTTCGATCAAAAAATAATTGTTATTTTGATTTTTATTTTTTCGATTATAAAAGATTTAAATCGGTCATAAAAAATCACTATCCGTTATAACAGTTAAAAATGATCGAAAAAATAAAAATTAAACAATAACGATTATTTTTTGATCGAAACATAAAAATCATGATATTTAACGATTATTTTCGGTCCCTGCTAACTAGCAATTATTTAAATAGCAGATTGAGAATTGCATAAATACGCTAGGCGATTGAAATGAAAGGCAAACAACGCCAGCAGTCTGCGCAAATAATGTTGCATACTGCAAAAGCGTCTTATATGCTCATTTGGACAGTAGGTAGCTGAGAAATCAGGCAATAACTGTACTATTCCCATCTCAATGACAAGACGCTTTGCATGAAAACTTTCTGAACTAGTATGCCTAAAACTATGCCTTAAAAATTTGATTTTAAGCGCTCTGATGATGACAACTGTCATTGTTATTGGTATGGTCTACTGAGTACGTGACAGCGATGTGACAATGTTTATAATCATAGTTTTAGGCGATGTAAAGAGAATAGTCATACGATAAGTTTTGTCATTGGCGTGGTAAAAGGATTGTAAAATTAAATTAACAATTTTTTTAAACTTACTTGTATAAAAAATAATTTATGTACTGCTAAGGGTCGCTAACTTGTCAAACTCACCTGAAAAAAGATAAAAATAATAAAAATTAGTATTCAAATATTTCTTGAAAAGACAAAGGTTTTATAGTGCATATAATTGTGTATTGATTTTGGCTATTGCATATACACCCCGTGTTAAATATATAAACACATCATATATTGACAAGTTTTAAGAATCTTTTTTTATTATTTAATTTTTTTTTTTGGAACCGTATAAATCCAAGTTTGCAATATTAAAAAAACTTTGTGCAATTAAAAAAAAAACTAATGAACTTTCGTAAAAATTTCAAGCTTTTTAATTAATTTCCCAAAAAATTTTGAGCATGCAGTTTTGTAGCCAATTTAATTTTGTATAAAGGAGTGAAGTAGCTAGGACTCACCGTTGATTTTTGGCGATTTTTTTTCTTTGAAGGTGTTACTCGTTTTTCCCATTTAAAAAATCTTCGTACATTTGTATTTTGTACGGACGAAAATGCGTAAGACCGTCAAATAATAAAAATAAAAAAATTGGCAAAAATCAACGGTAAGTCCTAGCTAAATCAAACTTGACTTTTCAAACTAAAATTAAATGGGCTACAAAACTGCATTAAAAAATCCAGTTAAAAAGCTTGACTTTTTTCCGGAAGTTTGTTGAATTTTTTTTTTAATATTGCACAAAGCCTGAAACTTGGATTTATAAGGCTTTTGTTATTGAATATGTAAATTTTTATAAAACTAAAATTAAATAAAAAAAATGTATTGGGCGGTGCACATATAATTTTCACGCGAGGTGCATTACTTTTCAAAATTTTCGTGAATATAATTCAAAATAAATATTTCTAAAATTAAAGGATAAATTACACCCATCTCTGATTTCAAAAGCCCTGAAAAAATTGAAGCAGCTTCAAGCTACTTTTCACAGTTATCCCACTCTGCACAGTTGAACCCCAAAAGCGCCACAAACTTAATTAGTCAAACTTATATGCCAATTATTTCACATTTGATTTGAGCATGAAAAGTTCACTTTCAGTTTGTGCTGCTGAAGTGCATAAATAAAATTGTATACAAGTTCATAATTAAAAATTTCATAATGTGGCATTAATTCGCTTGTGCAACGAAACAAAAGAGCACACATGCCGCATTTCATTCGAAGGATACTCGTCGAAGAAAACCAGAAATGCATGGATCCTTTTTATTTGATTTCCTTTTTTTTGGGGAAGTAGTTACTCTTTGTTGTAGTTTGTCACCCAAGCAAAATGAAGGGATCGACTAGGATTTGAGCTCGCGTGCGATAGCAGCAAGGAATCCAACAACAAAAGGTGCACAATGACAGAGCACAATAACAACGGAACAGCATGTCTGCGCTGACACATAGCGAGCATAAATGTATATTTGTATGTTGATAGGAGTATGTTCAAATGTTCGCTTGTATGTATGTATGTATGAGACTGTAATCACATGACAAGCGTAGCGAAATTAAATTAAGCGCTCTTGCTTACACGCCCTCCGTTGAACTCGAGTGGGAGTTGAGAAAACAATGAACAATGGACGAAGGGATGAAACGCTGGGAGCTTCAAAAGGTATGTGTATGAATATGTCTGTAGGTAAGTGGGTTTTTGTGTGGCAGCAATGATAAAATCACGCAAATGCAGCAGACGTCATGACAAAATGGTAGAGTCATATAGTCAGGCAGCTGATGAAGAGCAGAAGCGTGGTGGTGGTGGCAGTGGTGGGAATCGGATCCTACATACATATATAGCCATCGTGTGCGCTCGGCACATTTATAACGCCACCGGAAGTAATGTCGCTCTTCATTTACCGTTACTATTCTACGTACTTGAATGTATTTGTAGTTTCTTACATGTTTGCGCCGAGGCGTAGTAGCTGACACCGCAGCGAATGTTTAGGGAACGCTTGAAGTGGCAACGAGAAGGTACATACATATATAACAAGCACTCGAGCACGTTTCGGCGCGGCCAAAGAGGATGCTACATTTGAAAAAGAACACGAAAGATGTCAACCATTGACAAAAGAAGGAATGAATAGGGCGAAATGAGGGAAAAAGTTTGAAAAGAAAAAGAAAATTTTAGTGGAAAAAGAACTAAAATAAAAGAAACAAAATAGGTTTGAAGCGCAAAATGCTGAAGGTAAAAGTTGGCGCTAAAAACTAACGCTATCCTTTCGGCTGCAAGCACATAGTTTACACGTCTAGACGTTCGACGACAAAACGTATGCCACAAACTATGAAGAGCCAATAAAGTGGTTGTGCATTAAAGCGGTTGGTTGGCCTTTGGTAGAAAGATACTCGTATTAAAAGTAAATATGCGCGCTTAGTAAACTGATAAAAGTTCTTACCTCCAACTAAGAAAAGATTTCACAGAGCTATGTAGAAGTTATAAGCGCCAAGTAAGCGGATGACCGTCTGCTGAAGGCGCAAATAAGGCGTTAAGCGTCTTAAAATTGGCAATAAACGCGTGGAAATTTCATTCACATGCGGCGCCTACAACTTACACCATTTGGAGGAGTGAAATATAGTTATAAACTCCCTCGTAGCAGTGGCAAGTGAAAATCATTACAACCTGCCGAAATGAAGTTAACGCCTTCGACTACGTCGCCTATGCAGGAAAGGGGAAGTAGGCGCCTGCGAGTCAATGTTTGCTAATGCCTTTCACAGAGCAGCTCCATGAAATATGTGCGACTTTTCGTCACCCCCCCCCTCCGCCCCAATCACTACTAGCCCAAGGCAATTTCATAGCAAATACTATATTTGTACAATCACTGTTACTGTCAATTTACTTACAACGAAATTTGTCTGACGCTGTTGACAGCGCCATGTTTGACGCTGTTGTTTTAAAAGCTTTGGTGTGTTCGTAACTGCCTGCCACGCCTACAAAATGTGGTGTCGTTAGCGCGCTGCGAATGATATTTTTCTAGTGACTATGTACATTTTTAGTGAGTTGCAGAGTAAGAGCGGAAGTATGGGTACAAGACATCAGTTGCCAGCTTTCATATGGGAACCACCAAGTTTGCTTTGCTAGCGAAATTTGCTTTGCTTTTTTATTTTGGAGCGCAGAGTTGCCAAAAAATTTTGATAGGATTTGTTTGGAATGATAAATCAGAGTAGTCGAGTTTTTATTGCATTAAAGAATCGTTTATTAATGAAGCTGACAACTGTGCGCCTAAAAGTATGCAAAATTAGTTGCTTAATAACATGTGCTCTTGTTTATCATTTTACCGCCATAAAGATAACGAGTTGTACTTCCCAAACGGCGTACGAAATTATTCTATAAAGCTAGGTAAGGTTTGGTTCAAGGCACATTTAACAGTTAGGTGCATTAGAGCAAAAAAAACAAGCTGCATGTATTTTGTTCGTCATTTTTCACTCTAAAGGGTCAAGAAATATAAACAAAATTTGATATTGCAGAGTAAAATGTAAAAAAAATGGCAGTTCATGGACCACTTCGAATGAAAAAAAAATCAAAATTGCAACACTGCTGCTACTACCTATTCATTGTGCCTTGGTTTGGTTGGAGTGGTTGCCGCTGTGCAAGAGCAGGGCAGCACACGTAGGCTGAAAAAGCTCGTTGTGATACCACAGGCGGAAGCCATTTATTTTTTTCCTTCCCTTAAAAATTGAGTCCAGAGTGCGATTTATATACATAGCAAAAAAAAAATTGAGAATGTTCGTCGTGTTCAGGTCAACTAAGCAATCTAAAAAGGAATTGTTGAAGAAGTGGTTGAGCCCCCTGGCTAGGGCGGGACAGTGGCAGAGATAGTGCTCGATACTCTTCACGTCTTGCTCATCTCTGCAGCTGGATATCCCAACCTCTTTCCATAAGAACCCATAACGCAGTATCCGGTGATTACCCAAATTACTAATCTGAGGGAAGAGCGGTCAAGCCGAGTGAGAGCTAAGAATCGCTTTACATCGACTTATGGCCAAATTCACCTGGTAGTATGGCAGGTGGTTTCCATATCTCACCTGGTATTTACCTCCTCGAAGAGTTCAAACTTTAATCTGTGTTTGCAGAAGGTTTGAGGTATGCTCGCGTCAGAGTTGACTTGGGATTATTCCGTTCTCTCCTCGCCAGCTCGTCGGCTATGCAGTCGCCAGGAATGCCCCTGTGTCTCGGAACCCCCACAACAGTCAAGTAGAATTTTGATGACAGCAGGTTAAGAACCTTGAGTCCGAGAGTTTGTTATCTAAACATATTAGAGTAGTGGTAAAATCTAGTTGTCGAAGATGCTCCGGTAGAGTTTCAAGGACCTTTGCGTGCCCAAATCTGAGGTTTCTCTATGACTGTGCCGTATTTAGTTTGGCGGCACTATATCCGGCCAGAAATTTGCCATAAAGTTCCACTGCTGGAAGATTAGGCATTACTTCCAGAGATTTGGTGGGACAGATTTGCCAGTGTTTAAAGTAGATACCTGCCTGTGAGGGCCCCACGGCGTTCAAGAGCACAACGGATCAAATTAATGCATTGATCACCGCCCCGTGATGCAACCATTCTGTCGGTATCAATTGGCAGTGTGGGTGTACAAAATTCACCACATTGGTCGGGTTCGAAGCCTACCTAAAGCCTTTGCCGTGCTGTGGGTCCGTAACCCGGTTGCAATGCAACACCACATCGAACCGCTTTGGCTCTACCCGCATTTGGGTATTAAACCAGAGCCACCACGAATTTCTCCGAAGGGCCGTACCCTAAAGGAACAGACCAGAGCAAATATAGGATGCTCTGGGGCGCCCCTGTTCCCCCGTGGTACCAGATTAAGTCTCTGGTCAGACCTTGAAGCCGAAACTGCTACCAGTTGAGCACACACCACGCCGGACTGGCGACCGTTAACTAGGGTCATCGGGGTTATCATGCCCGTAATTCCTCCAACTACGGGAATTAATTCCCGCAACTCAAGGAATTCCCCTGAGGGAAGATTTGGTGAGCGAAGTGGTCACTGCACCCGTGACGAGCATGAAATGCGTCCTTTGTACCCGTTCCAACTTGGCTCTGGACAAAGTCTTGTTTAACGCCAGCCACAATACGGTGACCCCGTAGAAGAGGATGGGTTTTATCATCACAGCTGTGTACTATATGTGGTTTTATTCTCAATTTTTTGGCTATAGTCTGATCACTTGTTTTATTATGGGACCGTTCTCTAGTTCTGAGACTGAAAGTACGTAACTTATTATTTATGCATTTACCCGCTTGGTATCCCCCTATATGTATGCACTTTCATTTTACAAATTCTCTGCCTTTCAGCATATATTTAAATACATTTTTTTTTTCTTCAGCATTGAACTCTAATTCTCGGTCATTTGGGAACTCATCGCGCGCTTCTAGAAATTAAATTCTCGCATTCGTTGCGCTTATCAGTGTTGCACATGCCACCACCAAGCACGGAAGTAAAAACAAGGAATAAATAAAAGAAATAAAATGAAAAAAATCCAGAAAGAAAAAATATCCAACGAGCATCGAATGAATGTGGCGGAATGATGGCGCGCAGATATGAGCCTGCAGGAATAAAACGGCAGAAGTCAGTAAGGGAAGTATATACGTATGTGTGGCAACAGCCGTAGCGACTCTACACAGAAGAAGAAACCGGAAGGAAGATGCATACACGGCGGAACAACAAAGCGGCGAAAATGTGAACACGCGAACAGGCGCGCAGGAATACGGCAACGACAGTGGTAAATAAAGTAAAGGCTGGCTGGCTGGCAGTAATCAGGCGCAGTAAAGGCACGAAAGGATAGCGAGGTGGACGGGCGGGCAGGCAGAGTGACAAACAGACAGACAGAACGTGAGACCGTAAGTTAGTGAGCGCAAACGGCAGTAAAGCTTTCATTGTATATATGCTTAACTACGAACGGATGCGCAGAGAAAGTGAACACACAAAGCGCTGCAAAGCAAAAGGGTCCAGAATGAAAGGGAATCGTGAGGCATAGAGCAGGCATGTGAAACCTTCGTGACTGGCGCGCTGAGAAAGGAAAGTACCAGCAGCGGCGAATAAAAATAGGATGAATGGTAAGGAGTGTGGCAGGCAGCAGCATCAAAAGCGAGGCGGTGAGCAGTGGAAGAACAGGGAGAAGAGGCAGTCGTCGACACGAAAGAGGGCGCACAAGCACATTAGAGTAGGTACAGCTGGAGATGAGATGAAGATGAAGGGCGGCGCGACGCGACGCGGCGCTATGCAGGACACAAAATGCTCATTCACCTCCTTAATGGTTGGCAGTGTTGTAAACTTAAATATTTTATGGGGTGTCAGCGCATTGAAGACGAGCAAGACGCGAGCGGTGGCAGGCGGAAAAAGTTGCTTTAGCAACTGAAAAAGTGTGCGGCATGGGGAAAGACAAGCTGCCACACCGACACTGGTAAAACAAGCTTGTCTAGCGGGCAGGATTAAGCGGGTGGGATGAATTGAAGTGACTAGCGCGTCGTAGAGGATATGGAGGCAAAGGGGCACTGTGAAAGTTGATACGTTGCGGTTGTATGTTCTGTTCGCGCCCGTGCGCGCTCAGTCCTCGCCTTGTTCAATAAAGATTTCATACATCATTCCACGACGGTTTGCTCTTTGCCTCCCCACTGCTGCTACTCAGGGCAACTGTCTGCCCTCTTGCCAGCTGAAGTTGAAGTAATTTCAAAATGATGATAAGAATCTAGCGGCACGGAATAAGCCAACTGAAAAGGGGATGATGTATGCATGTAGCTTTTATGCAGGGAAAAGTAAAGCCACTAGGCGCTGGAAAAATGGACAAAGTGCGGGCAAAAGGAAACAAATTGAGAGTAGCAAGCAAAAGTAACTGAATGTGAATGCGAGAAAAGTGTAGTAAGAATAAGAAGTAAGGGAGAGAACACTAGGAATAGAAGCCAGTCAACTCAGGGCAAAGTGATAAGCAAAAGCTAACGTCGTTGTGAAGCGAAAGTGCGACGGCAGCGGTGAAGAGACCTCGTGTAAGTACGTAATTGTATACGTGGGCGTTTGGAGGTGTTGCCGCACATAGAACAGACTGACTGACTGACTGATATGTGGTGGTGTGGCAAAGACACAAAGGAAGTGACTTGCCACTTCCAACACCCTCTCACTTAAGCGTGCTTTAGCGCCGTCGTTCACAGTTATTTGTATGTTTGCATGTGTTTGTTTGTTGATACAGCAATTTTTTTTATTTCTATGTGTTTCTATTTGTAATTCTGTTGGCATTGTAAAGTCGAAGTTGAAGTCAATTGAAATTAGAAAGAACATATTTGGGTATAGAGCTTAAAGACAACGAAGAGGAGTGAGTGTGAAGGTAGAGGGAGAAATGTCGTAGCGCCATGGGAAGGGGGGCTATGCCAAGTCAAACAAACAAACTTTGCATAACCTTAACAACCGCAAAAGTGCGACAAATATCAAAACGAAATCGAACACGAAAATAAAGACATTTCAATTATAGCTATTTAAATGAAATACGTTCGAGTGTTTAGAGTGCTAAAGGTGGGTTGAGAAGCGTGAGATTTTGTTTTATGTCACTTGTGATACACTTACGCGAGTAACACTTCCAAAAATTTTACCTTTCTGCTGCCATTCTTTTTTTTTTCACCTATGTCAACAGACACTTTATTGAGTGCTAATTTAGCTGATTATTATAAAATTTAGAAGCGCGTTAATTAGCTTTTGTGGTAAGTTTGAAATTAAATGAATGGATAAAGCTCTTGAGTGTGAAAAGTGTAGACGTACATATACGTGGTTAGAATTCGGGAAAAGATTAGCATACATGTGTACGTGCAGGCTTTTGAATGACGTGTGTATATAGGCGTTTAGGGTATGCTTCCTTTGATTTAAGGCACGAAAAAATTTTTGTTACTTAAAGCAAAATTACACGATTGGAGCATTTGTACAGAGTTGTACATTTTGACAGTTACAGAGTGTTGTTTCGAAATTTGTTTATTGAGCTGAACTCGACAACACTACTCTGTGACTGCCAACATATACAAATGTGTACAAATGTACCAATCGCGTGATTGGCTAAAAGATGGCAACCCTACTCAAAATTTTTTCTTAGTAAATACTTCCTAAAATTCTTCAGTTCGATAAAAAAAATAGCTGTCAAAAAAATCGACACCGTACTCAAAAAAAAAATCCTTTGCTACATAATTTCTGGGCATCTTTAGTAGAATGGTCATAATAAACATTTTATTCATTAAGAACTTGTAATTTCAGGTGGCAGTTTTATTTTGAAAATTCACAAAATTATTTTTTTTTTATTCTAAAAATGTGGCAGCCCTAACAAACAATTTCTTGTGTTGATTAACTTTTTAGTTTTGATTTTTTGAAAGTGAACCTCTATTTTCAAGGTGCAAAAAGCAAAAAAAAAAAATATGGCAATTCCAACAAAATTTTTTCGTGTTTTAATAGTTGCCAATGATTATCGTATTGAAATATTTTGATTCATTTAATTTTTAAGTTTAAGATTAGGTAAGTAACTTGTAGTTTAAACGTGCACCAATCAAAAAAAATTAAAATTTTCCTAAAAAGTGGTAAGCCCACGAAATATTTTTTTTTTCATGATATTCTAATTTAAACATTTTAAGTTGCAATTCTATTTCAAAAGAGTGCAAAATAAAGAAAAAATTAGGAAAAAAAAGAAAATGTACTAAAATGATGGCAGCACTAATTGAAAGTTTTTTGAAATTTTTCCTTCCTTCCTTTTAGATTTTAGGTCAGTGACATTTTTCTTTTAAAAAATTGAAAAAGTAAAAAAACAGAATATTATTGAAAAAGTCGCCACTCTAAAAAAATTTGTTTATGCTAAATGTTCCAGATGAGTATTGGCATATTTTACTTCAATAATGACCGTCTTTACAGGTTTTAGTTAGCTGGAAAATCTATTTTTAAATATACTTAAATTTACCACACAGTTAATGGCAATATTGTACAACTTATTTAAGTTGCTAGTATGCAATTAATTCTTATAATTTAGTTTAGATAGATGAAAGCTCTATTAAAAAAAGATCTTTCAATTCACGTGAACACTCGAACAGACATTTGCTGGAAGCAGGGGCCCACTCATAGACACGTTATGAAGCATCTCTACGAGCTCGCGGAAGAGACCCAGACCATCGCATATTCACTGTACCGAAGTTATAAACGGCCCAAAGGAAAAGTGAAGTTAGGTGGTTAGTGTCGTGTGAAGTGCCTTCACTAGGCAGACATATATTTTTATACCCGAGCGCACTGTGTGCACAAGGGTATTATAACTTTGTTCACATAACGGTTGTTTGTAACAGCCTAAAGGAATCAAGAACGATATAGACATATATATACCAAAATGCTCAGAATGAAAAGAGAAATCGATTAAGCCATG
>JAPVRG010186794.1:0-11057 GCA_029783565.1 Rhagoletis cerasi | reverse complement strand
GCACACTCATTCGTTCATCTTGCTTGCTTAAAGTTGAGTGAATAAACAGTTTGGAACACAAACGAATGGCTCATAAGTGCTAGTCCCTACATTTATGCAAATCCCTGCAGTGAAAAACTATCAATTGTTAAAAATAACCAACTTTTAGTTACATTTTTTGCGAGATTTCTATAAATACCTCACTTTTAATTAGCTACGACAAAACCAACTTAAAATAAGTTGTAAAGTCATGCAGGAGTCATGCAGACGTAATCAGAAGTTTACTTTCTTTAAACAAGTTTCTATTTAAATATCCCCATACAAAAAATACTTTGAACACACTATTTTCCTGCACTTCACAGATGATTTTTCGAATTCAGGACATATAAACAGAAGATCGAAATTTTATATTATCATTTTGATGTTATGTCTGACGGAATTCGAATATGGGACCACCTGCAGCAGAATACATATGTAAACAAATAAAAAAATTTGTGTTAATAAAGTAAATAAAAAAACATTTAAAAAATTAAAAAAATCTTTTTTTCTTATTGATATTTTATGTCCAAAAGTAGTTAGTTACAAGTTAATTGACATCTAATGCAGAGGTATCCAGGACTGACTTTTTTGCGGCCATCGCCCCACAAAAGTAGTTAGCTTTTTTCGAACAAAATATACAGTTAATACTTAGCACTAGTGTTCGCGTATACAGACTAAAGTTAGGTATAAGCTAACGTCACTCCCTGCAGGGATGTTTGATAAATATTATATATACATAAAAATTTGAATTTGATCTCAATAACAAAGCTCTTTATTTGTATTTATGTATATAGTCATATTTTTGTGATATTTGTATCACTTAGTATAAAAAAATTGAACCATTTGAACCGAACCGAACCGCACCGGGGTTCAGAGATCCCACGGATACCGGTACAAGCTATGTGGTTTGAACCACGGAACCGCATCGATTTTAAGAGCGGCTTGCACCCCTAGCAATTAAGTATATATGTATATGTAAGTTACGGAAAAGTTTAGCAGTATTGTCTCAGACTTTTACTGTCAAACTGGTGGATAAAAGAGGTCCTCAGCATGAACTTACAGAAAGCTGTTTCTGTACCGTGAACAAGAAGGCATAAACATGGTTCAATTATTTCATTAAGTCTAAGAATACGATCGAAAATACTTCAAATCGGGGGCAAACACCCCTGCTCATCTGAAAGGTGAAAAAGCAATAACTAGTACGTGCGCCGGGTATATAAAGTTCGGCTTCGCCTGAACATATACTTCTTTAATTGTTATAGTTAACCTTGTTGCCCGTCTCCGCTAGAAAATCAAAGCTTTTGTTATTGAAAAGCAAGACGGATCCCTCTGCTTTTCGATCCATTTGCTCCAGTTGCGAGTGAGTACGGCTCGGTTAAACTCTTGGGCCATTTCAATGACTTCCGCTCCCTTCCTGGGTCAGTAACTTTCTGAAAAGCACCTGGGCATACTTAAGCAAATTCATCGATCGCAGCCTTGCAGAGCTCCACGAATCTAATATCACCACGTCTGTACGCAATGGGGTTGTAAGTGGGTTGCCTGCTTCAATTCTAGTGCTTCTGAGGTTGGACCCATTTTAATTGGTGACTGACGATCCGGTTTTCGGCATCAAAGATCCAGTCCCGGCTCCGTGCGTTTGGCCCTTTTCACAACCTGCACAGGTCAGAGTAAAAACTTGTAAGTTGAATTAATGCTTTATTACCTGAAGCAGTCAGTCCGAAAGTCTTGAAAAATTCTTACTCCGTGGCTATTAAGGAGTGCCTCGGTTTTTCTTATTGGTACATATATCCGACGAAAAGGACTGAGCTTATATGCTACCTTCCGTGTTTGTTCAGTAATGCCGTGCTTCCTTTTTCATCTATATATATTAACTTCGGCCAACGTATATAGTTCAACGGCATGTACATCAGCATGAAAGACAGAGTTAGCTTGTCCTATGGGTTGTATACCATAAACCGTTGCTCCGACGCCATGCTTACGCTAGGCGCACACTGCATCCCATAGGCGAACCAATTTCGGTTGGACAATCACTGACGGACGTCAACGGCCGATGCCGGTTCGGTTATCGGTTTGTGTGAGAACGCTCGTATAAATAAAACTGTTTATTCGGTGTGCCAAATGTGGCTATCATTGGTATTGCTCTTCTTATCATCCACATTGTTCTCTGAGATGAGTCTTGCTGAACAGTTGTCTCTTCCTGGATTGCAATGTGCAGGAGAGATAGGTCTAGAAGCGCCTTGAGAGCCGCGGTTGGTATTGTTCTCATCACTGCAGTGATTCCCAAGTACACTTTTCGTTGGAGTTTGCTGAGCTTGACTGCTCTGACTTCATTTTTGTCTTCTTCCCCCGACATGCTCAACGTATACCAGAATGGGCGTGTAAATGGTATCGTACATCCATCTTACCACAGAGATCACTCAACACTGTGAGCAACCTTTTTTTTTAGCTAAGAATCTCACTCTTTTCTGTCCTAGAGTGGAGAGCCGCATGTGGTTACATCAACCTCTTAACACAGGACGCAATTGTCTCTAAGATGTATTACGTGCTATCAAAAGCCGCCTCCTGCGTCCAGGAATCAATTTAAGACCATCTATTTGGTCTTCATGGTGTTTTCAAATTTCCTTGTAAGTCTCAGAAATGCGGGGACGGCAGGACGATTTTCATGAAAAGGGTTTTCTTAGAGAAAACTACCTCCATGGGATCGGTATGACATTGGGTGGTGGAGGGTTTCACCATCTTTGGGGATGTATCTGACAGCCACTTCGTGCTAATGTGGCGTAAGGGATTCCCACACATAGCATGCCCCTGAAAAGCTGTATAAAAATTGGCAGCATATGGGGAAGTCCTTTTTGGGGATGAGCTCTGTGCGGAGGCTAGTAAAGCCCACATTATACTATTCTCATGAAACCGGCTTCTGCCGATTCACCAATCCTATGCGCAGGGTCGCAGGGTGAATACAAAAATTTGTTCACAGGATTTTCTTTTCACAATACATACAAACGAACTTTATACAAAATTAAATTTATACATATAATATCAAATCGCACACTACTATCAACTAATAAATGCGTGGATTTTCCGTTACAGTCGGTTGAATTCAAATACTCCCGGTATATCTATATTCATTTTGCTCTGTACTCTTTTTCGTACAATTCGGCGAGCTTGAATTTCTGTATTTTACCCGATGTAGTTTTCGGGAAGCTCTTAATTGGTATCACATAACGTGGTATTTTAAAGTGGGCCAATTTTCCTTTAGCGAATTCCTTAATGTCATCACGTGACAACTGCGTAGAGCTGTCGTCCAAGCGCACAAAGGCGCATAGCTCCTCTCCTAAACGTTCACAAGGTACACCAATCACCTGCAAGTGCATGGAAATTAAAAATATTTTTTCAACTACATAGCTACCGCTACATACGTGAGTTTCACAAATCTGCGGATGCGTATTAAGAAAATCCTCAATCTCTTTGGGGAATAAATTTTCTCCTCCACGTATGATCATCTCTTTCAGACGTCCGACAATGCGACCGTAACCATCCTCTTGCAAAATAAATTGATCGCTGCAAGAGAATTTGTGTAATTAAGGCAAATTTATTTATGACACACGTAAATTCCTTACCCAGTTCGCAGCCATTTGTCGCGGCCGATGGTCTCCTTCGTTTTCGCCTCATCATCATAGTAGCCCAGCATTGTTGCATAGCCACGCACGCAAAGTTCTCCACGCTCGCCGAAGGAAACGGTTTTACCTTCAGCATCGATCACTTTTGCTTCAACATGATCCTGCAGATGACCCACGGTATTTAAAATTTGCTCCATACTATCGCCAGGCCGCGATTGAAAAACTACTGCTGTGGTTTCAGTCATGCCGAAAACAGTGCGCACATGCTCTAACCCGAAAACATTCTTAATGTCGAGAAAAAGTTGCGGCGAGCATGGCGCGCCACCTGTAACAGCCATTTTTACGGTCTTTAGTGGTAATTTTAGCTCTCTCTGCTTCTTGATGAGATCAACGTACATTGTGGGTGTTCCATGAATGACGGTACATTTTTCATCGACAATAGCGCGTAATGAGTCCGCGGGACTAAAACCGGCTGCTGGCAGAACTAAAGTGCTGCCATGAGTCATAGCGGCCATTATCGTGATGACAACACCGAACGCATGGAAAAGAGGAACTTGTACGCAGACGCGTGACGTGCTGTCCAATTCATTACGATTACCAATATGCAGGCCATTATTCACGAAGTTGTAGTGCGAAATCACTGCTGCCTTTGGCTGACCAGTTGTGCCAGAGGTAAACTGTATATTACACCCGCTATCAGGTATGATATGAGATTGTAGCTTTGCGATAACCTCGCGCTCGGCTGGGCTGCTGAGGCCGAGCAATTCGTCAAAACTGAGCGTACCTTTCAATTTGTTGCCTGTGTCGACGATGACATGCTTTAGGTGAGGCAAGCTGGCGCTGTTGATAGTACCATCAACACTGTCCGCCACTTCTGGGCAAATACTTTTTACAATTTCATAGAAATTTTGAGTTTTGAAAGTGTCAGGCATTATCAGTGCTTTCACCTTAACCTTCTTAAGGCAGTAGTCGATTTCGGGGCCTTGAAATGCTGGATTCATGCCGACCTAAATACATGCTTGAAATTTGAAATTACTTCCATGGATTTATAGTTCTTCACCTACCGAAAGCAAACCGGCGCGTGCTGCACCCAACATCGTCAGATACCAGTGCGCGTTATTGGGCGCCCATATACCCACATGGTCACCTTGTTTCAAGCCAAGCTTCAGCAAGCCTGCTGCCACACGATCGACTTCCTCGAGTAGCCCTCGATAAGTATATCGCTTCTGTTCGTGGCATGAGACAAGGGATTCCGTGTTGCCATATTCAGCAGCGGCACGTTCCAGCTCCTGACCAACATTCCGATAGACCAATGGAGTTTTGCCGATGTAGTGCAGGTGCGCAGGATGAAAGTTATGGGATTTGACAGCCGCTGGAGGTTGCGCAGATGAACTGAAATGAAGCAGGAAATTAAGTGCTAAATATCATGTATACACATTAGAGTGATATTCTAAATTTTTTTATATCGTGGCATGTTAAAATGCAGCTAAAAATTTTATTTTTACATGTAATTACTTTGGTATTACTTGGGAACATTCCCTTAATAACATACCTGTCTTGGACAGTTAGAATGGGCCGAGTGCCCGAAAATATGCTTTCGGAAAGAGATAACTAGAATTAAAACGTTGATACTGAACGATTTACGCATTGTCATGGGTTGGAACTTGTTACCGGGGGGTTTTTGGGGTTTCTAATTAGGAATCTGAAGTCAGTTTTTCTAAATTCGAAATGGCGGATTCAAAATGGTGATAAATTTTTAAAAATTTACTGGATTTGTTCGAAACTCGGCACTTGGGAGTATTTGGGGTCGCTGATTACGAATCTGAAATAAATTTTTTAAAATTCAAAATGGCGGTTCAAATAAGGCTTTAATTTAAAAAAAAATTACTTAAATTAAAACGAGTTCCAAGTTTCGAAAGAATCCAATCATTTTTTTAGAAAAGTGATCGCCATATTGGATCCACCATTTGTAATTTTGAAAAGTTGACTTCAGATTCGTAATCAGCGATCTCAAAAACAGCCTGGTGTAGAGTTTTAACTCGTTATAATGCGTAAAACGTCCAGTATCAACGTTTTAATTATTGCATTCCCTTCTCGAAAGCATATTTTCGGACGCCAGGCCCGTTCTAACTATCCAATACAGACGTGTAATTTAGGGAATCATCTCCAATAATACTAGAATAATTACATGTAAAAACAAAATTTTTAGCTGCACTTTAACATGTCACGAAAATAAAAAAATTGAGAGCATCTAATTTTTTATGAAAAAACGACCAGCGCGACCTCTAAAAAAAGTTTGTTTTCAAAACAAAAAAATACATGTATTGTTTTTTATCCCAAATAACAATATTTTGAGGTAGCGTTTGTGAATTTCCAAAGAGTGTTTTTTTGAACCACTCTAATACACATGCACTAATTTTTATAGAAGTGTATATACCCTGCAAACCATACTTTCAGAGTTTTCTGAATAATAGAGAAATATTAAAGAATTTGTTAAGAAATCAATATTTCCTTTCCGATTTTATGCCGAATTTTCTAAAATGAAATTTATTGTGTACACTTCGATTTGGTTACGAAATTTCGGAAGAAAATCGGTGCGATGTGAGAAGCTTTCTCGGATTTCATTCAGAATATTTTTAGATTTCTTTTAAAAAATCGTACAGAAATTTCTATACGAGTTCGTGTCAACCACTTCATATGATTTTCATTAAAAATTCGTACAAAAATTTGAACAAATATCCGATATTCTTAAAGATTTCGGTAAGATTTCGGGAGCTTTGGTTTGCAGGGTATGTAAGTATGTAAATATGTATGTAAAACCCAGTAAAACTTTTTTGCTGCTATGCATTAATTCTGGAGTTTTGTATACTAAACTTAATTTTGTAGACCAAACCACGCACATATCTACATCAGCAAGCAATCTTATCAGTTTTTCTGTGATTAAGCAGTATCAATCGAAGCCTGACTGAATCGGTTTTATTCAATTGGAAGTACAAAATCCACACCTCATTAATTCATCGATCGGGGTGTTCGGCCGCAGTTTTCCAACAAGGTGAAATACTTGGGCCTGTTTCTAAATACGAAGCTGCCATGGAAGCCCAACATTGTGAGAAGAGCGAGGAAGGTATCAGTTGTCTTCTATTGCAGTTGCTGCAGGGGAGCCATTGGCAGGAGGTGGTGCCTCTCGCCGGAGATTATTTCTTGACTTTATCAAACTATAGTTAATCCCATAATGTTAGTGGGATTCTTGTATAGTGGAATTTTCTAGAGAGATCTACATTTGTTGGGTAGCTAGAGCGCGTACAACGGGCGGCCCTCATTGCCATTAGTGGTGCGTTACTCTGGCAGTTAACGACCTGCTGAGCAACGCGCCGGTTAATATAGTAGGCAAAACTGGAGCGGTTTAGGCTGCAATCGGGCGTTGGGAAACCGGATGCTTAGCAAGCTTATCGCGTGGACCCGTTAAAATTTTTAATGTCTAGGTCTCGTCCCTGATTACACGGATATTGCGTCTCCGAAGTGGCTAAAAGAGCTCTTTATCTACACACATTCCCTCAAGGAGGGGTTAGGTGGGGCGAGGTGGCTGAAGAGAGGGAGCCGGAAACATTTTGAAAAGGTCGAAGCTTGGTTGCAGGTTGGTGGAGGAGTCTTCTGCCATCAGCTTCCCATCAACATCAAATTAAGGCTCCCGAATTTCTGTAGCGTTTTTCAGGCAGAAGGTGCTGCTAACAGAGAAGCGGTAGACACATTAGCCTAGAATGCGGCACCAATAGGGGGATAGCTAAGTGGAAATCAGGGCCTCAAGCTCGCTAAGGGTGCGTTTGGTCAGTGAGTGCCTGACCTCCCTTTCAATTGCATCGGAATATTTTCCAATTAGATTTATATGGGTACCAGCCATAGTGAGATGGTGGGAAACTACGTGGCTAACCAGTAGGCGAGAAAAGGTACTTTCGTAATGATATCATCGGGCAGGGAGCATATGGGAGCGTCACTGAATATCTGTGGTACGCTCTTCGACAAGCTCAGCGAATACTTGGTGAAAACTTCGGCCAGCGTAATTGCATTGAATGGGTGTTTTGGCAGGCCACTGCCCGTTCGGAATTCAGAGAATTCGTCTAAAAATCACATAATTTCGGATTTCATCCGTATTCACAAATATCTGAAGTATATCCGGATATCAGAATGTACGAATGGTCCCAACCCTACTACATTTAACTGTCAAATCTGAGCAATTTACCATCATTAAATAGTGAAATTCTCAAAAAATACCGTTAAATGGGAGGTAGACGTGGATAGTGTCCGGTTTCAAAAATTTTAAACGTGTCTCTTAATGAAACTAAAAGTTTGGGAGAAATCGATTAGGCGGTTTCTGAGATACAGAAATTTAACAAAAAGTGTGTGGTGCCACTCCCATTTTTGACATTTTATAAAAGTTGTGATAGTGTAATGGTTATGGTGCTGATGGTGATGGTAATTTTAACAATAATGTTAACGGTAACGGTAAAGGCAGTCGTAGTGATAATGGTAACGGTGATGGTAGACCTATGCACTGAAAAATTTTCATCGGTGAGAATTTATTATAAAAATTTTCGGAATGGTACTGCAGCACTAACGAAACTTTCGTTTGTTACGAATGCCATATAATTTGAGACCGCATGGAGACGATAATTTCGCATCAAGGCAACCGATGACTCAGTTATAGGAGTGGGTCCGTTTGAAGTGGAGGTAAGCAATGAGATTGGGAAGACCCCAACTGTATATACTGTTACTGAAGATGGTACAAAGTGGTAGAAATAACCGCTGCCAATGAATCGTCAACCAGCTCACAATATAATTTCGGGCAACGATTAGCGCTCCACTTTAGGGATGGCTATTATATTTTCCAGGCCTAAATTAATTGGAAGATTCAACATCAAAAGGGCAATAGAATGCATTTATACCAGCGAGAGAGAGGCAGAGAGAGCTTTTACTCTGCACGCGTCTAGTGATGTTGCTAAGGTTCGCAGACTCCACGAATTGGTTCAAGGAGTAGGGATTTCCTCTGGATCCATGTGGTATCACAATGGGCCCTGATTGGGCATAAGTGTGCTGGTGTCCTCTGGGCCCGGCAGCCACTTCAACCTAACATAACCTGCTATTTTATATGATATCGCCTAAAAAACACAAAAAGTATAAGTAACACGCTGCTTTCCCAAAATATGAATGATGTGCATTTGAGTGAAGTAAGCATAATGGGTGCGGTGAACAAGTACGTCAAACATATACCGACAATACTGCCGTCGCAAATAGCACCCTCATGGCCTTTTTGTATTTATTGCAAAGTATTACCACAACTCCAATAGTTCTTGTGGCAACTTTTTTAGACCTTTTTCAATTCGTGGTACAAATGGTGCCCATCACCTATTCATACTAAAGGTATCAGTGAAAGTATTTATTATAGCCCACCCGGGCGAGTGTCGGTAAATCACACATGAAAAATGGCACAAGTCAGGAAAGTTTATACGTACATAAGTATGTACATATGTACGTATGTATGCATTTCGAGCTAGAAAAAAACTAGAATTATTTTAATCAATTAAATTCAAATTCTGAATTTTTACCCGGGTGCCTCCTATGCACACAAATGCCTAAACACTTAATCATCTTTTTGCGCGTTATTCTTGTACGCAATTTTCTACTTGGATATTTTCAGCACATGCACTTTCTTACGCGGTTCTACTTTTTGTACGCGGCTCTCTTGCTACTTTTTACTCATTTTTACAAGCTTTTATTAAGTTTCACCTGCCTGTAATCAAATCTTGAAATCAATTTATTACTAATTTTCCGATGAGCTAGAGACTTGAAACTTCAAACTTAGCTCAGAACCCCATGACAATGCAACATGAAGGATGAACTAATCCGCTAGCTGATGCAGGAGTCGAGATATTTGGAAAACTTTTATTTATTGTCCGAATTGCTTCGTATTTGGAATGTTCATTGCTTGTATGAAAAGAAATAACTCCACAGAAATTTTTGCCCGATAGGGGGCGCAGGAGTCGATATTTGGAAACCCCGTATTTATGGTCCGATTTCGTTCATATTTAGAACGCGTATTACGTAAATGGAAAGAAATAACTGAACAAAAGATTAAGCCGTTAGGCGGGTCCGGGGTCGATATAATTTAACTTTTTGGTTCTTATTAATAACTAATAAAAGCTGGTCTGAAAGTTTTTTTTTTGTTAAAAATATTTCCAAAAAATTTTCTATTAGAAGCTCTAAAAGGATTGGTGAGCAGTGGCGTACATAACTTTGGGTCATGGAGAAGTAGATA
The DNA here is from genome assembly GCA_029783565.1 of Rhagoletis cerasi. Classification (NCBI taxonomy): domain Eukaryota; kingdom Metazoa; phylum Arthropoda; class Insecta; order Diptera; family Tephritidae; genus Rhagoletis; species Rhagoletis cerasi. The sequence continues at coordinate 1,112 of JAPVRG010186794.1, read as the reverse complement.
CAGGTAACGTAGCTATGCACATATTGTACTTATGTAATAGGTACTTCAATATTGCCGGTACATTCAAAGTACTTTGCCCAGCATCAGAGTGTCGATGTATTAAAACAAATAAAGTGCTGTCTTCTTCAATTCATTTCTTTAGGAGCTACACAATATTTTTTCTAAATTGATATACACTGCGAACTACACAGATGGGGAGTTACATCGCAAAGACCTTGTACGATGAATTAATAAACAGCTCACGAAATTGTTCGGGTTTAGCAAACTAAATGAAGGAGTTTTAAAGTAAAACCACATGTCAAAACAATCAATTGAATGGCAGCTATAGGTTATAGTCATCCGAACTTTATAATTTTCACTGTGAATTCTCTGATAATAAGTGAAAATATTACACAATTTCATGTTCCTAGCTGCATAAATGAATGAGTTACAGAAGGTCCGATTTTGCCGGTTCCGACAAATGATTAACCCTCTGTCGGCCAGACGTTCCGATAACCTTCGAACGGTAGAATGTGGTCTGGCCAGACATTTCGTGTATTTTCGTGCATTTATATGGAAAATAATGTCATAAGTATTCTACGAAATTATTATCGTCGATATCTTCATCAGTACTTCCGCGGCGAACACCCTCGGCCAATGCTTCTGCCAATCTCATATGAAAATCGGTATCTTAACTTCTTCTAAGTCATGTGTTATAAACATATTAAATTTCATCTTCTTCTTCTTCTTCTTCTTCTTCTTCTTCTTCTTTATTGGCGCTGTAACCGCCTAAGCGATTTTGGCCGAGTCCAAAACAGCACGCCAGTCATTTCTCTTCTGTGCCAACTGACGCCAATTGGAAATGCCAAGTGAAGCCAAGTCCTTCTCCACCTGGTCTTTCCAACGCAGAGGAGGCCTTCCTCTTCCTCTATTACCAGCATCGCGACCCGCGTTGAATACTTTCAGAGCAGGAGCATTTCTGTCCATTCGAACGGCATGACCTAGCCAGCGGAGCCGCTGTATCTTAATTCGCTGCACTATGTCTACATCGTTGTAAAGCTCATACAGCTCATCGTTAAATCGTCTGCGGTACTCGCCATTGCCAACGCGCAAAGGCCCGTAAATCTTTCGCA